>VZTJ01006182.1:59417-80544 GCA_013397795.1 Orthonyx spaldingii | reverse complement strand
CCGGGTGGGATTCCTGCCTCGTGGTGTGTTAACTGGAAGGGGCTGGGAGAGTGTCAGGAGACTCTCTGCTTCTTAACGATTTGGTACAATCCCACTTTGTGTGCCCTTGCCTTTGTTTTCCCTTCTGGATCCTGCTCCACGAACTTTCCTCCTGCTTGTCTGTGTGGGCAGAGGACACTGGGTACAGGCACAGACCGGTGTTGTCGCCTGCAGCAGACACAGTTTTTGTGCTCTATGTTACAGCCGTGACTGAAGCCTCAACCAGCTGTCCCAGCGAGCAGCTGGGGTCCCAGTTCCTGCAGAAAGCAAGTCCAGAGGCTGTACCAGAGAATTCATCCTCAGGCATCCCCTCAGGGCAAGGAGAGAGCCAGCCCTGGGCAGAAGGAGGTATGTGCCATGTGCTTCGGGGCAGGAGACTTGTGGCAGAAGGACTTGGGAGTTCCCCCAAGGCAAGCTCAGAGCCAAGGAGTGTGTAGCCATTTATTGACACTTGAGGAGGCAGGTGAGAGTGGAAAGGCAGAATTTGAGAGAGATGAATCAGGAGTCCAGAGACAGGAGGGAAAAAATCTCCCGAAGGCAGAGACGAGGCTGTGCTGTAACTGCAGGTGACAACAGCTTTCCCATCACTGCTCTGCCTTAGCAGACTGACTGCAGCATCCAGTCCTGGTCTTTTAGTGTGGACAGATGTTTGCAGCCAGAAGGATTCAGGAGGATGCTGTAGCATTGATCTGGTGTGCATGGTGTGACACTGAAGGAATTATTCTCTTCCTGCAAGATGGGGGTGCGTTTCTGAGCTCTTATGCCATAGATAAGACAGTGGAAGGAGGTATCAAAGACATTATTAAAATGAGTTTTATAAAAATAGAAAGATAGGCTCCAACAAAATTGAAGTCTCACCCGGGAAAGCGTGTCCTACATAGGGAATTTAAAGTCACACTAAGGAAGATCAGATGAGGCCTACAGCTCACTAGGTATAGAAACACTGATGATGCCCTCAGGAAAGTTGTTGGAAGCAGGAAGCCTGCTGGAACAGGTGGAAAGGGGACAACGTTCAGTAGTGGTGTAGAAGAGGCACATAAGGAACCCAGCCACAGATGTTGGCTGAATCATAGAACCACAGACTCAGTTGGGCTGGAAGGGACCTTAAAGCTCATTTTGTTCCCTGCCATGGGCAGGGACACCTTTCACTGTCCCAGGTGGATCCAAGCCCTGTCCAACCTGGCCTTGGACACTGCCAGGGATCCAGGGGCAGCCACAGCTTCTCTGTTCCAGGGCCTCGCCACCCTCACAGGGAAGAATTTAAATAACGAAGTTGCTACAGAAAATGTCAGAGCTGTTGCCCATTTTTTGCTTTCTTTCAGAATTTTGGCTTCCTTCTGTGCTGATCTCAGCTACTGCCCATCACTGCTTATCAAACCTTCTCCTGCCAGAGGTTACCATTCCCATCAGTTGGCAAATGGAGCATTTTGTTTCCATGTCTCCTAATTAACTCCAGGAAAACAGCCAGGTTAATTTACCTAAACTGCCAATTAGCCTGTTTAACCCATCTGCTTTAGCCTGGAGCATATTAAGAAACACTCCAGCACTGGCAGGTGACTGGACACGGACCTCTGGGAGGAGTGGTGGGAAGAAGTGGAGACAGCAATGCCTCCAGTTGGCACAGCTGAGCATCCTGGAGCGAGTGTGTGTCTGACAAACAGTTCCCTGCTGAGAGTCAACAGGAAGAGCTTTTAGGCAAACTGATAAATTGAACAGTGACGAGTCACTAAGGCCACTGGGCTTTGTTCAGATGTCCTTCAGAAGCTGGGCAGTCACTGAGCCTCCAGTGATGATATGTAATCCCATGCTCAAACCTGCTCTGTGACCAGGGGAATGAGCACTGACAGATGGCACAGCTTGGCTTTTAAAAAGGGGTAGGTGGGTGTTTGTTTGAGTCACAGATCTGCAGAAGAGGTGATTCTAATTTGATAGAAACTCTGTTACAGGAGTGAGGTGTCGGATGCTGGGATGAGTGGGCTGTATCAAAGGTCTGGGAAGGATTTAGGAAGCCATTTCTCAGGCCAGCTTGCTCCTTGCAGAGACTTGAGAGAGTTGTAAATCTATTAAGACTTCTTTGGAGAAGTCAACAGGCATGTGGAGCAAGATTATCCAGCTTTTAGCTTTCTGAAAATCATCCAGACAGGACCTAAACCAAAGCTATCTAAAGAATTAAAGCTGATGTGAGGGAACACGGAGGGGTTACTCTTGGGCTGGTAACTCCTTAAAGCACAAGAAAGTTTTCACAGTGGAGAGCCATTACTGTAGGATTCCCCTGTCCTTTGTTAAACCTGTTCTGTTCAGCACAGTCAGCAGTGATTTGGAAAAAAGAGGTGACGAGCGAGGCAACAGAAGCAGCAAATGGTACAAAATTATTCAGGACATTCAAATCTGAAAGTCACAGGCAAAGATTGCACAAGAACCACAGGCAGGGTAATGCCCAGGTGGGTTAAAGCAGTGTGCACAGGGGAGTGTGGCTGTAAATACATGTGCAGGACGAGGAGTGTCAAATTAATAATTGTCTTGCAGAGGGAACATTTAAAACCACTGTGGATGTGCTTTTGATAAGGTTAAGTCAGTGCTCGGCAGCAGTGAGGCCAATTAAATGTTAATCATGGTGAAGGAAGGAACTGAGGACAAGGCGGTGCCGTGGGTTCCTGTGAGTCTGGGATGCAGCAGGAATGTCTGAAAAACAGGGACAAAACTGCAGACAAAAGATGACAAGGAGACAATTACATCCAAATAGACACTGACTCTTCAGCTTAAAAACAAGAAGTGGCAGAGAATGTGCTGGTGCTCTGTGAAACTAAAAGTGTTGAGAGAAAGAGGAGAGGGACCATCTCTTTCATAATCCTCATATTAAAAGGCAGCACAGAAGGGTCAGGTAGCGAGTTTGGAAAAAAGCAAAAGGCATTTTGTGTTTGGCCAGTGCCCAGGTAAATTGTGGAACTCACTGCTGCAGGCCAGAAGTACAAGCGGGTTCCAAGAAGTGATTAGGTAAAATTACACATTGAAATTAGACTTAATTGGTCCAGCCAAGCCTCCTGCTCAGATGACAGAACAGCTGATTGCTGGAAAGTTCTGCCAGGGAGAGCGTGACTTTATAATCCCTGCTCCTCACCCTTCCTGCCCAAGCATCTCCAACTGTCACTTGTCAGAGATAAAACATGTCAGAAATAATTTGATTTTGCTCCATACATAAGTCCTCGGGTTGCATTCCACATTATTTTGTGCATCCATTTTGTGGGAATTTATGGAGAAAAGTCAGGGGGAAGAGATTTGGTAATTTGCACTGAAGAGCCTGAAAAAATGCAGAGTTTTGTCATGTGAGAAGTCCTGGGAATCTTTCCGTGGAAAGTGAAGCTTGATGGTCCCTTTCATTCACTACATTTTGCTTCCTACAGAAAAACCTGCCTGAGGTACAGGATTTTTTTTCCCCTAGTGTTTAGCTACTGAAAGAGGGTGAGGCTGGCAAAATGAGGATGCAGCAGGAAGCTGGGAGAGCAGAAGGAAGGGAAGGACAGACGCCTGGCAGATGAGGCAGGGGAATCTGGTAGCAAAGCCTTGCCATGGGAGAACAGACCTCAGAGTGGAGCAGGATGTACCTTCCCTGCTCCAGTTTGCTGGTGCCAGCAATGGCAGGGGATCTTCTGGGGAGAATTCCATGTCCTTACCCTTTCTCTGGGTGTTTCAGTTCATTTCCAGACTTGCTGGTGCTGGTCTCCCTGCACAGTGACAATCTGCTGTTGCTGTGGCAAAGATCTGGGTGATGGGTCCCAGCTTTCCACAGGAGCCATTCCAATTTTAATGTAGCACAATAGGATAAAAATCTTTCTTTGTTTAAAAAGAAAACTTCAGGAAATTAACTTAAAACTTGCTTTAAATAGCATTCTGGATATTGCTACCAGCAAGTCCTCAGCTCTGTGTTCACATTTTATTTTTTTCCATGCAGTTCCTGCCTCGCTCAGAGCCTTTTTGCTGGAAGTTAAAGGCACAGAGTGAGCAAGCAGGTGATTACAGCCAGTCTCAGTGTTACAGCAGCTCAATGATGCCCTGGGGAGTTGTATTTTACCCCTGGCACAACTGTAAAATTCGTTATTTCAATTCTGAGATTACAGACATTGCAAAAGTGTGTTTTCATTTCAAAGCACAATGAAACCAATTGGAAGCAGTGAAATTTTCCATGAGGCAGAAATGCTGGATTTTGGCCAGCTCTTGTTGTGACTTGGTTCTCGTGGATGTTTTGGGATGAGCAATCTAGGCTGTCTATGAGAAGATTATTAATTCCTCATTTGGAGCTAGCTGTGAGCAACACTTGATTAGTCCAGGATGAACGGTGAGGGAAGACAAAAATATTTATTAACTGCTGAAGATGTGAGCGTTGGGCATCCAGAACACTGCATGGAAAAAAGGGTGTGCAGTCATGTTGCATCGTAGCACAGGTTTGGAGAAGTAGAAATGAAGTTGCAAAGAAAATTCTCTCTGTGGTATTCCCATCTTTTAAACATAACCTGAAGAATAATTTCGCTTGCCCAGCCTCAAAGGTGATTCTGAGGGAATTCAGGTCTCCCAGAGAAGCTGTGGCTGCCCCTGGATCCCTGGCAGGGCCCAAGGCCAGGTTGGACTTTGGGGCTTGGAGCAGCCTGGGACAGTGGGAGGTGTCCCTGCCATGGCAGGGGTGGCACTGGATGGGCTTTAAGATCCCTTCCAACCTAAACCAGTCTGGGATTCTCTGATCCTTCAGGAGCTGGGGTGGGTGTCAGGATCAGCTGGTGCCTGTGCTTTCTTCCAGATGTTCTCTGAGATTGGTAACCTTGATCTGGGGAGATTTGAGTGAGGAGGGGTTTCCAATGGTAGCAGGGCACGAGGTGCTTCTGCAGGCTGGCAGAATTCAGAATTATTGTGTGTTTATTTTTCATGCTTCAGTGGTTTGTCCAAATTACAACATTTTCACAGTAAATGAGGAGTCTCTGATTTAGGAGTAGACATCTGTGCAAAATGTACAGTTTCCTGAAAGTGTGGATGTGCTAATGCTGTTTAAACAAGTAGTGGGAGAATTCTTAATACAGACCATTTTTTTCCATGGGATTTGCAGTTGTGTGTGTGGCAAAAACCCAAATTACATCACGAGGGAGATACATGATAGAGCCTTACAGTGAGAAATATCAGATAATTTGATGCCTGGTCTGCAAAGAAATGGAAAGCACAACTAATAAATTCACAGATTATACCACTTTTGGTGGAGTGATGCATAGAAATCATGTTTGCCATAGTGATCTTGCTTGTTGGGTGAGTGGGGCCTGTGCAGATAACACACATTTGAATACAGCCAGGGGGAATTGTTTGTGTGGGAATAATGAGGCTGCAGCTGGCACCCAGGCACAGCTCCCTGCACACTGTGCCACAGCCCAGGCACTGCAAGGAGCACTCCTGCCTCTTGCACACCTCACTGCTGCTGCTGTGCTGCCTCGAGTGCTGGTGGAGCCAGGCAGGGCCAGCAATCGAGGAATCAGACCCTAAAAGGGCATTTTTTTCGCTTGTCTTGGCTCCCACACAGCTTGAGAGGGAGACGTGGGGAGGGCACAGCCACTCCTGGTGTGAGCAGCTCTGGCTCAGAGTGATCCAGGCTCCAGCACAGGAGTCAAATGTCCAGTGGGATCCAGCTGCTTGTGGTGATCCAGGTTGAAAATGCTTGTCCTCAGCCTGTCTGTCCTCTTTGTGGAGGTCACTGTCCTCTCCCAGTGGCTGCAGTAAATGCCCCTGCAATCACTGCCAGCACAGTTCTGCTGGCAGCAGCGTGGCTTAGCTCGTGCTGTAGATGCCCCGTCAGGTAACTGTGATTGGACCTGGTCACACAGTGCTGAACTGGCTGTCCCAGTGTGTCTGAGAGGGCAGGGATGAGTGAGGGGGCTCATAACCTCAGCCTGCATCTGTTGCAGCCACACAGCAGGGCTGATGATCCCCTGGCAGGAGCAGAGCTCAACCCTGAGAGGAAATCACCTGGAGAAGGAGTTCAGGAGGCAGCACCTCAGCTGAGGGCTGGGTGGGATGCCCTGGGCAGTGGGAACTGCAGCACAGTGCTGATCCAGGCAATGTCACCCTTCCTGTGACACTGCTGAGGGGGTCTGCACCTCAGTAACCATGCTGGAAATTCAGGAATAGTAGCAAAAAGTCATAAAATTAACCAAGTCTGGCAGAAAAGTGCTGCAGTTGAAAGACATGAATGGTGCAGTCTTTTTAGAATCAAAGACGGGAATCAAGAGGGGCTGATTAGTCGTGTCAGGACTTTCAAAAGGAGGAATTTGCTTTTTAGTAAAGAAGAAAAAACCTAGAAGAGCCAGTGCCTGCGAGCAGAAACCCAGAGTAGAAGCACTTTAATTTGGAATGAAGCACAGAGGTTTAAAGCAGTGATTACAAGTTACTGGAACACACATTTAGGAGAAGCAGGAGATTCTCTGCTTTTGGTGTCTGCAGATCAGAACCAGGGGCCTTTCTGGAGGAGCTGCAGCCACAGGGCTGGATTCCTGGGGCACGTGCTTGCTGTTGCTCCAGAGGTCAGATTGGTTGGTATTCCTTCTGTTCCTCATGTCCCTGACTGAATGGGAGATCAGTTCTTTAGGAATTCTTATGGAATAGAGAGCATGGAAAGAGGCAAAGATGCAGCACTGCTTAACTTTGCTTTTTTGTTGTTTTTTTTTAATGCAGGGGAGTTCCAAATCCCTGCGAGTTCCAGGGTGGGGCCAGTTCTCCACAGTGCAAAGGTAAAATTTCATTTTCCATACCCCTGTCTGCACCTTCCCTGCAGGAACACATCCCACAGCCACCCCAAGCACAGCCTGAGCAACACTCACACACAAGACTGGGAAAAAAAAAAGGGAGATGGGATATACTGGCCTCTGCTTTAGTCAGAACAAAACTGCAGCATTTACAAACTGGCACCCCCATCCTTTGAGGTATCTGTGTAACAGGGCTGCTGACAGGGAAACACTGAGAGAACATGGGGAAAAACACCAAACCAAGCAACCAAACAGAAAAACTAATGCAGCAGCACCATGTGTCCCTGTGTATTTGCATTTTGATGCAATCTTTCACTAGGTGATTACATGCTGTTGCTATTTTGGTTTTTACCAGACAACCCATGACTGGGGAAGGTGGTGTCAGTCCTCCAAACGGTGCAAATCAGGGCTGGCTCTTGTCTGTTAAAGAGGGAAGCACTTGGGGCTTGAAGAGAGTGCATCAGCTCGAGAGCCACATGGCCATAAATTATATTATTGTTCTTGTTGTGATTAAACCTGCCAATTCTTTGCAATTCACATCTTAGATGCAGATAATTCCCCTTTTAAAAAATCAGTCGGCTGAGCAATTGCTCAAGGACGCTGTGAGCAGAGAGGAGGTAAATTCAGTTTTTGGCAGAGTGAGTTCCTGCCAAAGGCCCCAGAAGGCATTTGCTGGATCTGCTGATGGGGTGAGCGTGGATCTCCCCATCCTGGGAGGTGCCTGGAGGAAGAGCCTGAAGCTGGGTGCTAGGAGGGACCTTGGTCCCTGTCTTGGCCTCTGGGAGTAGCCCCAGCAGAGCTGTGGGTGCCAAGGGGCATTTTCCCAATTCCTCGTGTGCACTGAGCTCTGCTGCCACTCGATGGCACTCGGGGTGGGCGGCTGGGCTGGGCTGAGCCTCCTTCCACATCCCGGGCTGTTCGTTGCCCAGGAGGAAAGGATTTGTCTGTGCCCTGCAGGGTTCCAGCAGCACTGGGCAGTGCCCAGTCCAGCTGAGGGTGGGGGGCTCAGCTGGAACTGGGTAAATGCAAAGGTGTGAGGATGTTTTGTCAGGGACTGTGCTCCGGGAGAGGGAACAAGGGTAATGTTATTTTTGGAGGGGGGAGTTATCTTAGAACCATGGAATATCCTGATTTGGAAGGGATCCACAGGGATCATCAGTCCAGCCCCTGTCCCTGCACAGACCCCCCAGCACTCCCCCTGTGCATCCCTGGAGCGGTGCCCAAGCGCTCCTGGAGCTCTGGCAGCCCTGGGGCTGGGACCATTCCCTGGGGAGCCTGGGCAGTGCCCAGCACCCTCGGGGGGAAGAAACTTCTCCCAAAATCCAGCCTGGCCCTGCCCTGGCCCAGCCCCGGCCGTTCCTGGTGCTGTCCCTGTCCCGGGGCAGAGCTCGGAGCTGTCCCTGCGCTGCCCTCGGGAGGAGCTGCAATCTGCTCTGAGTAGGGTCAGGTATTTGCTGAGTTCTGAGAGGTCTGATGATGTGTGAGAGGCTGCACCAAGCTCCCTGGCCAGAGGGGAGGGCAGCAGTGTCCATACAGCTTCCCCAGCAAGGTGGCTGTGTAGGACACGGAGGTTTTCGTGTGGCCACACAACCTCACCCTCCTGATGCCTGTACTACAATACAAACAGGTCTCACTGCTTGGTTTCCAAGCAAGAATCTGCTCTAGGGTTGATATGATTTAGCTGTCTTTAATAGCTTTTTTTCTTTGACTCCTCAGGGTGACCCAGCTCAGCGAGGGCATTTAGAGGAAGCCGCTTTCCAATTGCAGCAGATTTTCCGAATTGATATTTCCATTGCATTGAATATCCTTGGTAATGTGGAGTTGGTTTTGTTTTGCCCTTAAACCACAGGTTTCTCATTTTGGAAGACCTCCAAATGGTTGCAGGTCTTGTGAGAAGGCAGGGATGGCAAATACCCAAGCTGAAGCCTCCTTTCAGCAATTTTAACTGTGCTTGGAGAGATTTATTGCCCTTTGTCCCATCGTGCCACCTGATTTATCTCAGCATATTTCAATCCAGGCTCGCTTGAAGCCTGCACTGTTGTCCTGACATCTGTAGTTGGAAATTAAGCCATCTCTGTCTTTTTGCAACACAAGATGTCATATCCTTGTATCCTTCTTTTATTGTCTGAGCTCACAGTTCTCCTGGCAAGCTGAAAAAGCAATTGCAGGATTGCAACTCTAAGAAAAGCAGAAGGAAGATGCAATGATCTAAGAAAAGTCCCTGCCCTATATACACCACCAGTTGCAGCACTGAAAAGCAAGTTGTTTCTGTGTGAGCCATACGTTGTGTTAGCCTGTGATCCCTCTCTGCCACGAGCCTAGAAAAATCCCTAAAATGCAGCGTTGCCATTTTTCTTACGGAAACTGTGGAGTGAGGGTTGGCGAGCCAGCTGGACGTGGCCCAGAGCACTTGGCGAGAGCCAAGGAAGGCCCAGTGGCTGTGGGGGAGGTTGCTGCATTGGAGGCTGGGTTGTGGCCATGTGCTTTTCCCTGTTTTCCCTGGGTTTAGGCTGTGTTTTCCTCAGGGATCGAGAGCATGAGGGCGGGGCACTGCCGGGTCGCCTTCACCTGCTTCAAGCTGGCGGCGGATCGGGGCTACAGCAAAGCCCAGTTCAACGTGGGGCTGTGCTACGAGCACGGCAGGGGCACGGCCAAGGACCTGGCAAAGGTACCCGGGGCCTGTGGGGCTGGGTGTGGGCAGCACACGCCGGGAGAGGGGTCTGTGCTGGCTGCCTGGAGCTTTGTTCGTTTTATGGGGGTGGGAAAGTCATGGAATATCCTGAGCTGCAGGGAATCACAGGGGTCATTGATCCAGCTCCTGTCCCTGCATAGACTCCCCACCAATCCCACCCTGTGCATCCCTTGAGTGGTGTTCAAACGCTCCTGGAGCTCTGGCAGCCTCGGGGCCGTGCCCATTCCCTGGGGAGCCTGGGCAGTGCCCAAGCTCTGAAAACTCAGTAGAAAATGCTGGAAATAATAAAAATTGCAGCTTTGCAGAGCTGCCTTCAGTGTCACCAATCCCCTCAGAGAGGTGCTCTGAGATCCCGTTTCCCACAGCTTCTGAGGGTTCTCCAGGTGCACAGGCTGTGCTACCAGCACCCAGCAGGGTTCCAAGGAGAAACCTGTCATGTTGCTGTATTTAAGACAGCACTGCACATCCCAGGGCTTCTCAGATCTCCAGTTTGGCTCCTGTAACTACAGCCTGCCACCTAGTGCAAGCTGGCCAGCAGCTGCTGGAGCTGGGGAGAGCTGCAAAGGCAGCTTGGTTTGAGTCATTGTTGGCCCAGTGCCACTCTCTTCATCTTGGGGGTTTGAGTAGAGCAGGCAGGGTGGTTCCAGGGCTCTGGGGTGGGCACAGTGCACTGTCTCACTTAACCCAGCTGCTGTTCTGGTGTGGGAGGGATGCAGCCTGTGATGGGTCTAGGCACAGAGGTTAAGCTTGAAGGGAGCCATGTCGTGTTCAGGGCATGCATTACCTGGGTTTCTCTTCCTGCAGGCGGGATTTTATTACTGCCAGGCAGCCAGCAGCTGTCACCCCATGGCCCAGTACCACTACGCCAGGCTCCTGCTCCAGCACGGCCCTGGCAGCCACAGAGACAGGCAGCACAAGGCTGTGACACTCCTGGAGCAAGCAGCAGCAGCTGGCATCACAGAGGTTGGTGTCCACAGCGTGAGAGCCAGCAGAGAGCCCTCACTGAAGGGTTGGAGCCATAAGACGCGCTAGAAATCAGTGTCTGTGGCACTGAAGGAAAAGCCTTCCAAAGTATTTATCCCTGCTCACAGCAGCTGGGTTGGAACTAGAGGATGTTTAAGGTCCCTTCTGACCCAAAACATTCTCGGATTCTCTGTTTATATTCCTGACAATGCCTGGGAGACAGCCCTGCTGCACATGGGAGCCACTGTGCCACACGTTGGTTGTCTGTTGTTAATGTGGTTCTTACATTAAACCTTTGGCTTAGGAGAGCTGACCTGTGGTTGAAAACACAGCTCAGTTTTCATCTCCTCTCAATTGCAAGAGTGCAGGTTGCTGTGCTGGAGGAACTTCCAGTGCTTGAAGCAAGAACAGATCCTCATTTTGTATCTGTGACTTTCTGAGATGACTCATCTGTGCAGATCTGTGTATCCTGCCCTCCTTCCCCACTCCAGGAGATGCATTCAGGGATGTGCCATCCTGTCCTGGGAATGCCAGTCTGGCAGTGCCTGTGCCTCCTGTAGCACACTGTCCAGGGGCTGCATCTGCTGGATCTTGGGGATGGGTCATGAGTGGGAGCCATTCTCTGGCTCTGATTCCCACAGGGAAGTTTGAAATTATGTTCTGGGTCTCAAATGTGATTTCTTTGTGTTTACCATGTCCTGCTGATTTTTCCTAGGGCAGCCCCTGCACTGCCACAGTAACCTCAGCATTCGGGCAGCTTGCAAAATCAGTAAAAAACCTGAGTAATTAAAATCCTGGCTGATCTGGACTGTGTGGTTTTGTTGCAGGCACAGGCTTATCTTGGAGTGTTCTACATGAGGGGGCTGCAAGCCCAGGAGAAGAGAGGTCTGAAGTACCTGCTGCAGGCAGCAAACAGTGGGGTAGGTAATGCCAGGGATTGTCCTCAGTTTGGGGTCTGCACGTGGAGCATTGCAGGGTCTCTTGGAAATGGGAGCAAGTGTCAGGATTTTACTGCACAGTGTGAAAGGACAGAGAGGAGCCTTGGTGCCTCTTGGAGAGGAGACAGCCCTGGGCACAGACCCTCCAGAACACAGAGGGAGAGATGGCCCTGTTGGGCTGGAGGAGTTCCAGCAGCACCAGTGCCTGTATCCAGCTTCCAGAATTGTACAGATTTCCCATTATGGAGCATCTACACCCTCTTCAGTCAAAATCTTTCACTACTGCATCACTTTGAGAACTTCGTTGTGTCTGTCTCAAATCTGTTCTTCAAAATTGGCCCCTTGTTCTTTTCCTTCTCCAGAGAGGATGGAAAAACTCTTTCTGCATTTATTTTTTAGTTCAGGCACCTTTAACATATTGAAACACTTGAATCTCCATTCACCCCTCCCCCACTGTTGCTGTTTCTCTTCACTGATCATGTCAGATCCCTGAGAATCTTCTTGCTTGCACCTTCTCCAAGTGACCCAGGCTTCTCTTTTTTGAAGGGCAGTGCCACAATGTGGGCACAGCACTCCCCTGCCCCCCCACCAGCATTCAGAGGAGCAGAAGGGTGGGTGCCATGTCCTGCAGCCAGGTTTCTGCAGCCCACAGTTCTGTTTCTTTCCAGCACTGTGACATTGTCCCCTTGTTTTCAGCTGCATTGTAATGGCCAAGGGTTTTTTTTTTCTCTGAAGAACTTGTTCATTTTAACTTCAGTTCCCACAGCTTTTGTGCAATGGAAAATAATGAATAGCTATTGCCTGTTCTGCTGGCTAATAGTTGTGGTTGTGGTGCCCTTTAGTGTGTCCTCTCTGAGTCATTTCTTTTGCAGGCTGCAGAGTGCTGGTTTAGTTTGTGTCTCCGTGCAGTTAAGCTGTTCTATTTTGCTAGTCAGCCTTCTCTCTATTTTTCTAATTCTCCTTTGACCATTTTAAGATGCTTGGACTAAAAGTGGGCTCAGGATGGAGGTATGCCATGGATCTCACATAATGAGATCCTCTGCTTTGTTCTGCATTCCCTTCCAATAATTCCTGATGCTGTTTGCCCTTTGCCTGGCACTGAGCAGGGATGAGATGTCTCAGGGAGCTATCACAGTGTGATACCCAAATTTCTTGCTGTAAGCACTGCTTTGCATTTGGCAATACTGTTCCTTTGTGATTGTGTTGCCCATTCCTTAAATCTTGTGAGATCTTCTTTAATTAACTCCTTATAGTAGGTTTGACCATTTTGAATGGCATAACATCATTGTAAACTTTGCCACTTGGGTTTTCACCCTCTTTCCAGAATGCAGACACTGTCAGTCTGGTGGGACGAGGCCTGACTTGCCACAGCAGCTCAGGCATCACAGTACACAGTATTTAGTTCTAAATCTGCTAAGCTGCATCACTGGCTCCTTTTTTCCAACATGGAGTCAGATATTTATGCTGAGCAATATCACATTGAATTATCCCATTAAACAGATGATTGTCATTTACTGGTAATGCCTTAACAACACAGAATCTGCCAGGTACCTGCAGGTCCTCAGGTGCACCCCTGGCGTGTTTTGGTCCCAGCCAGGGCAGATCTCAGACCCCAGGCATCCTTCCCCATGTCTGGCTCCCAATGGATGCTGGCTGTGGGTGCTCCAGAGCCTCAGCCTTGAGGGCAGGGTGATCCTGGGCTCCCTGGATGTGCCCATTCTCCTGGGAGAAGGGCTCCATGGGCAGGTTCACTTCCCCTCACCCTGCAGTTGGAATTGACGTTTAGTTGGCTGAAAGAACACTGGGTACGGATGAAGCAAGGACGGCACCATTTAGTGCAACTCCAGAAAAAGGAAAACAGGCACAAAAAGTCACAGATTCAGCGTTTCTCTGGTTGCTCCCCTCTGCCAGAGCCGAGCAGGGAACTCTGACAAGTGTTCTTCCAACATGAGAGCTGTGTTCTACTTTGGTTCCCACTCTTTATCCTCCCTTATTTTATACGAGCAGCCACAGAATAGAAACCCCTATTCAAGAGTTCTGTTGGAGAACTGAGCCTGACCCCCACATTTCCAAGGCTATTGCAGGCACTTCTGCTGTGCTAATTTGGGGATCTCCTGTCGCTGCAGCCTGGGCTCTGCGGTGCCCATCCTGGGAGAAATGGTGGTGCAGCACTCCTGAGTGAACCCTATCTCTTGTCACAGCTGAAGTGCCAATCCTTCAACGTGTTTATCTCATCTCTAAAGGAGTTTATTGCTGTCATAAACTGAGACTTGCAACATTTTGCAAAGCACCCACTCACTGAGCTCTTCACTTGCCTCTACCAGCTACATCCCAGACAGCAACACTTGCAATATGTTCTTTTCTCATGGCTTTATTAAACTTGCTACTTACTTGGGGATTTTTTTCTTTTTCTGTCTTCTTTTGGGTTGGTTTTTTTGGGTTTTTGTTTGGTGGGTTTTTTTTATTTTTGGTGTTGGTTTTTTTTTTCCCCCAAAGCCTTGTTTAGATCATGTTTCTGGCAGTCACACTCTTCAGGTTGTGCTGCAAAGGTCTGTGTGACCACAGGTCCGTGCAGTCTTTGATGTCTTCAGGAGTGAGTGTCATCCTGCTTCCCTGCTGTCCAAGACTCTTTGCCTCCCACAGGATCTCAAAGTTAAAGTGCACAGCTGACACATAAACATGTCATGGGTTTGGATTTGGCTTCACTGCAGTGACAACCTTTGCTTCCCAGTTCCTTCCCAGCAGTTACATATGTCTGAGTGGCTCAGGTGCTTTTTCTCTAGTACATATTTGCTTCATTTACTTCATTTCTGCTGCCTGAGATTTCTTCTGGAATAAAATGAGGTGGGGCTGAGCAGGAGAGTGCTGCACTCTTGTGTTAAAGGGGAATCTCCCAGCCCTTGGCAGCAAGTACCTCTGTGCCATTTGTGATGTTTTTACAAGACTTGGGCTTGAACTGTCTTAGGGCAGTCCCAGGGCGTGCTCGGAGCTTGGGTGGGATCAGGATGTGGCGCAGTCAGGGCTGCCCAAGACACCTCAGCTCTGACCTCTGAGACAACTGGGATGCTCTGCAGAGCCAGCTGCTCCTTTGTTCCCCTGACACAGCCCTGGGTGTTGAAGGGAAATCGGTGAATTTAATTGGAAAGGGATAGGAAGGAGCAGAGTCAGAGATTCTGCTTCTCTCCAGGGGACTAAATTACTGAAGATACAGACTGAGGGATAGAGGGCTAAACTTCAGAAGATAGAGCAGCAAACTCTGAAGAAGGTGCTAAAGGCTCTCTGTTTCCTTTGCTGTGCTGTTGCTGTGCCAGGATGCCCAGAGCAGGTTCCACGTGGGCATTTGCTACGAGCAGGGCCTGGGGGTGCAGCAGGACCCGGCGGAGGCACTGAGGCACTACCGGCACTCGGCGGCTGCTGGCAACAGCCAGGCCCGGGAGAGGCTGCGGGCCTGGGAGCAGGAGCTGCGAGGTACCAGGGCACAGGGCTGTGGGACTGCAGGGGACAGGAGCTGCAGGGTACCAGGGCACGAGGGCTGTGGGACTGCAGGGGAGCAGGAGCTGCAGGGTACCAGGGCACGAGGGCTGTGGGACTGCAGGGGAGCAGGAGCTGCAGGGTACCAGGGCACAGGGCTGTGGGACTGTGTGGAGGGAGGGAGGGAGGCTGTGACCCTGTGAGAGTGGGGCCTCTATTGCCAGGGGAGGGGTGGCACAAGGCCACGGCACAAAGGGGTTCTTTGTACTGAAGGGAAGGCACTGCTTTGCCTTCTCAGTTCTTTCCACTTCTTAGCTCTTTCCAGTCCAGCTGCAGCGGGGAAGCTGTTCCCACAGTATGATGTGTCACAGAATCATTTCTGTTGGAAAGACCAACCATGTCCTGGGGGGCACCAGGCCCAGCATCACCAGCCAGGCCAGGGAGGCAACTGTCCCGCTCTGCTCTGTGCTGGGACAGCCTCATCTCTAGTCCTGGGGCAGTTTTGGGCACCAAAATATAAAAAAAACCAACATATAAAAAAGCCATTAGGGAGTGTCCAAAGGAGGCAACGAGGATGGGGAAGGGTCTGGAGGGGAAGCCTTGTGAGGAGCAGCTGAGGGCATTGGACTGGTTCAGCTGGAGAAGAGGAGCCTGAGGTTTTCAGAAGAGCTCACTGTGGTTTGCAACATCCTCCTGAGGGGCAGCACAGGGACAGCTCCAGTATCTGCTCCCTGGGACAAGGACAGGACCCGAGGGAATGGCTGGAGCTGTGTCAGGGGAGGTTTAGGTTGGATACCAGGGAAAGGTTTTTCACACAGAGGGTGCTTGAGCAGTGGAACAGGTTCCCCACAGCAGTGGTTACAACACCAAACCTGAGTTCAAGGAGAGTTTGGACAGTGCTCTCAGGCCCAGGGTGGGGTTGTTGGGGTGTCTGTGCAGGGCCAGAGTTGGACTCGATGATCCTTAGGGGTCCCTTCCAGCTCAGGATGTTCTGTGATTCTCTGGTTGAATGATCAAGTCCAGCCTCTGACAGTGTCATTAATACCTTGTTTTTCTGTACTTGCAGATGTGCACACAAAGCATCCATTCCCTTCAGGATTACGAGCCTCCTCCTCTAGCCCCAATTTCTGGACTGTTGAGCCTGTGTCTGCAGGTGTGCACAGCACCCAGCCAGGACAGTGTGCCCTGACCCTGTCCCACTCGTGGAGCGCAGACAGACTGCACGTGATGCTGCTCAGCAGCACAGGATGGGGCCGCGCCTTCGGAGCCAGGCCAGTGCCAGCGCAGCTGCAGGGCTGGGAGCCCCAGCACTGGTGGCTGTAGAGCAGTGAGTGAGACAGGCAGAGGGCAAGGCAGCCCTTGGTGTGGCTGGAACCAGGCTGGCAGTGAGTGGGAAGAGAAAGCTTTCTGTTCATGGAACTGGAGGTATCTTTAAACACCTGGGGTTTGAGAATAAACCATGTGGCATCTCCTACACCACCAACTTCCACACAGGGATGTTGCTTCTGCACCTGCATTTCTGTTTTAGAGCCGTGCACAGACTCCCACCATGCCACTGGCACAGGGTGCCCAGAGCAGCTGTGGCTGCCCCTGGATCCCTGGCGGTGTCCCAGACCAGGCTGGATGAGGTTTGGAGCAGCCTGGGACAGTGGAAGGTGTCCCTGCCATGGCAGGGGTGGGACAGGATGAGTTTTAAGGTCTCCTCCAGCCCAGACCATTCTGTGGCTCTGCACACAGATCTGGGGTTATAACTGCAGTAGCCCTGCATGTCTTGCTCATGGTCCCCCAAGGGCGTTTACAAGCCACCAGATGGGGACATTGGCATTGGCCTGGCCCACGCCCTCTGAGGCAATTTGCTCTCTCCAAGGCAAGTCCCCACAGTGGCTCTGCTACCAGCACAGTCTGGGCTGGCTCTGTGTTGCCATTATGGCAGTTTAATCTGCTTTCAAACCTGGGCAAGCAAGAGAGTGAATTCTCCTCATTAGGACCCGGTTTTTGATGGGATGTGACAGATCCACCTGTAGCAGTGAGTGACAGCTGTCCCATCCTGCACCAGGTCAGTGTCCTTCTGTCCCCACTTCTTCCTCCTGCAGCCCTGGCAGTGAGCTGCTCCACACCCCTCTGAGACACAATGAGCAAGGTTTGCTTCAAAATTCATCTTGTCCCTGTTTGCTGAGCACGCCAGCTCGTTTTCAGCAGAGTGGATAAGGGATGCTCCCAGCGGGAAGGCACCACTGGCAGGCAGCAGCAGCAGGCAGCTGGTGTGATAATTTCTTCCACTGGGGCAGCTGAATCCGGAAAAAGGCATTTGTTCACACCAGTTTAAACTGGTTCAAGGGCATCTGTGCAAACTGTCCAGCTTCCTGTGGCCGTGGTGCTCTGTGCAGATCAGGCTCTGCAGAACAAAGCCAACGGCCCCATCCTGAACTTCTCCATGCAGCAAGGGAGGGGCACAGCCAGCCCTCTACACATCTGATTGTTCTGGTCTGCTCTCTCCTTCTGCTCAGACCAAACTTTCTTAGACCATTTCCTTTACCAAGCAGGATACAAGTAGCAGGAAATTCCTGGGGTGGATTTCCTCTGCTGTGATAATCCAGCGCGTGCTTACGCATTGGTCAGGATGGGAGAGGGGCTGGGGGGGTTGAAAGCAGTTTGCAGAATCAGGAAATTGGACCAAGAGGGAGGAACTTGTCTCCTTTTAAACCTGCTTGTTATAAGGTATTTTTGTGTAAGGATTGTCCTCTAACAAGCACATCAAAGCAGCTTTGCAGAGGGAGATGTGAGGCTGTGCCGGGTGTTTGTCCCTCTGCCTGGGCTCCCAGGGTGCGCAGGAGTCCCACAGGGCTGCAGCTCCTCGCTCACAAATGCCTCCCTCATGGTTTGTACAGCTGCATCTCAGTTAGAATTTGGCTCTGTGACATTGTTTTGGTGCAAGAACCTGTTTTGTTTGTAAAACAAACCAGCAAGAGATTTGTGTTAGCAGAGCAGCAGCACGAGCAGGCCAGGCCAAACCCATCCGTGCATGGATGCCAGACATGGGCTCATCTGTACAAGCATTTTGGAGACTCCAAATAAAACAGAACATTTTAGATATTAAAAAGTGCTCCTGGGGAAATCTTACTCTATTGCTGCTGTCATTTGGTCCCAAGAGCAACAGAAAGGGGTAACTTTCTCATTGACTCGGCTTTAAATTATCCGTGTGATTGTCTGGTGCTGCGGCTCGGGTGTGGACACACCCAGAGCTGGGAACTGTCACCTCCAGGTCCATGGAGAAGAACAGGGATAGGACACCTGAGATGGTCCAGGAGAACCCAGTAGCCCTCACCTGCCATCCCCACACTGCCCTCCCTTCTCCAGGGGTGCAGAGGCACAAACACCTGTGTGCTTCTTCCTTCGTCACCAGTATCTTCCCTTTCCCACCCGTGCTGTTATCCCAAAACTGCCTTACAGCTCCCAGACAGACAGATCAAAGGGAAAACCCATAAAAAGGGTGAAGCTTGTGACTGAATATTTCAAAACAGTGTTTTCACGCTTCCCTTTTCCCAGGTTACCTTTGGCAGACTCCAGCCATCTGGTGTCTGCTTTTGGATGAGGACTGTGCTCCAAAATCCAATGGCCTCAAAGGAGAGAATAGAATGGAATGGAATCATTAAGGTTGGAAAAGACCTCTGAGATCATCAAGTCCAGCCTGTGATTGATCCCCACCTTGTCACCCAGCCCAGAGCACTGAGTGCCACATCCAGTCCTTATGGAGAAGGAAATTGTGGGCACTTGGAGCAGCCATAGGGGAGATGCCAGTGCTGATTTTGGGGGGTTTTACAAAATGCCAAGCTCCCAGTGGCAGAACCACAGAAGCTGGAAGGACCAGTGGGAGACAACAAGCACACCTCCCCTTCCCCAGCTGCCTTTGCAGGCTTTCTGCACATACATTATGTCAGCCACACTGCTGGCAGAGAGGGTAGTGTTAGAAAAAACCAGTTTTATTTAAATAACTGAAACCCTGGAGCCCCAGTGCAGCCGTGTCCATGACAGGTGTTTTCACACTGTGACCACATGGATGTGTCTCCCTGTGCTGTGGTTGTTCTCACAACCCCCTCCCCTGGGCCTGGCCGGAGGAAAGGGCCGTGCTGCTGCTGGGTGGGGTGGGAAGCTGGGAGAGCAGGGTGGGAGAGGAGGAGGGCGAGGACAGGCAGGGAGAGGGGAACTCAACAGGGTGAAATCAGTCGTGGAGAAATTCAGCGGGGCGAGGCAAAGGAAGAAACACGCCTGACTACACATGGGTCGTACAGTGACCCGGCTGGGGCTGGGGCTGGGGCTGGGCACCCCAAAGCTCTGCCTGTGGTGTCCCTGCCGCAGCCCCAAGCTGCTACAGCCCCGGAGCAGCGTCGCCGAGCCCCAGGCTGTGCCCGCGGGCCGACAGCTGCCGCAGCAGCCCCGCACCCGTCTCGCCGTGCTCTTGTACCTTCTGGGACAGGATCATCTCAAACAGGGTGCTCATCTCCGACAGGAAGGTGCTGGCCAGCCTCGTCCCAGTGCCCCCGGGCTCAGCCGCAGCACCTTTGCCAAAGGTCTCAAAGGTCCTTGGTTTCTCCTGCCTCGCAGCTTCCTCGTCCTCCGGGGAGCGCGGCGACTCGGGGGAGAAGACGTTGTCCTTGTAGCTGCTGGAGAGGGGCAGGGACAGCCGGGCCACCCACGCTGGGTCTGCAGCTGTCAGCCTCTTGAGGGCCAGCTCTGGGGAGGGACAGCGCAGCAGAGAAGATGGGGGGAAATAAATTAATAAAAATACTGATAAATGAAAATATCTGAAATCAGCTGAGAGCAGTGATTGTAACGGGTCACCAGTGATGCCATGCAAACCAGCAGCCTAACAAAGCCAAACAAAATAGAACTGGTTTAAAACTATTGGGGCGTTTGTTTTGTTTTAATATAATAACCATTGGAATCACTGTTCATTCTCAGTTGTTGCAGCCTCAATTGGCACTTCACTAAATTGTTAGCAAAGCCTGAGAGAGGGAGGGTTTAGGACTGGCTGAAGGGCAGCAGACAATGAAAAGCTTTCCAGAGGGAAGTGTTGGACACAAAGATAGTGGACTTCCTTGAGGGTTACTCCAGGGTGGGAATTTGCTGCTAAGGAGGCAGATTGAGACCAAAAAGAAACGGGTTATTGTGAAAACAATAATAGCAGAATGAAATTCTGGATTATAAAATGCACAGCTGGATGGTTGGAGACTGGGAGCAAACAATTGAGCTCTAAAGTTGTTGTTCCTCGATTGGAAACAGCTGAGGAGCAGGGGGAGCAGGGCTGGGGGCTGGGGCAGGCTCGTTAGTGCTCCCGTAATTTGATTGTGCCCCAAAATGGGCAACTGGAATCACACAGTGGATTGGTCAGGGTATTCCCTGCTGGCATGGAGGCACAGCCAGGGTGGGTTGTTACTGGGTCTGATGAGGGGAATTACACACAAATCTGATTATCCATCTGTAGGAGAGGGAGCTGAAATGACACCAGCAGGGAAAACTCTGGAGATGAAACCAGGAGTGATCCGGGCTGACACAATGGAGACCCCAAGAGGGGGGGGCTGCTGCTCCTGAGGAAGCAAGAGCTCTCCAGGGACCTGACTGCAACCTGTCATTATTTCGAGGAGATAAGCACCAGCAGAGGAAATCTTTATGCTTAAAATAGTGTTGGCAGGAGAAGAAGTGATTATAACTGTCCATGAGTAAACATCTCCTGGAAAATAAAGGAAGAACCCCATAGCAGGGAGAGCCTGGAATAGCCTCCTCGTCAGACAGCAGGAAGGGAAACAGAGGTTCTTGGGTTTTGAGGTAGTTGGTAAACAAGAGTCCGTGCTGTGGTGCACAGAGCTGCATTCCAGCCCCTCACTGTTCCTTCCCAAAGCACATCCCAGACCCTCGGGGTGTTCAGAGAGACCACCTGGTCTGGGGAAGGCTTTGGGAGCAGCAAAACCTCACTGGTAGCAAAACCCAGCAGTGCCAGGGTGGCGAGGGCTGGTGTCACTGTAATCATTGCATGGCTCTGACTTAAAAAGTGGCATCTGAAAGGAGGGTTCCCATTCCAATGCTCTTATCCTGCTCATTCCAGAGGATAATCAATACCCTGGGATGTGGGATCTGCAGTCAGTGACTGAGGCAAGGCTCCTTCCTCAGCCAACCAAGCAATTGCTCCTTTTCCTGTGGAAAACAACTGCCCTGGGATGGGATGGCATGGGATGGCATGGGATGGCATGGGATGG
>VZTJ01006182.1:43047-59401 GCA_013397795.1 Orthonyx spaldingii | reverse complement strand
GGATGGGATGGGATGGGATGGGATGGGGACAAGAGGTGGAACTCCAGCCTGGTAAGGAGAGAAGGGCAGGTACACACAGGTACATCCCTTAGATTTTTGTTATAACTGGAGCCCCAAAATTCTTTTGTGTTGCTTCACATCCAGGGTTTCTTTCTGCAGTCTCAGTATCTGAGTGGCAGTGACTGTTCCTTGAGACATCACCCGAGCGTGCTGCAGGTTTTGCTGTAAAATATGCAGTTCTCTCCTCCCCAGTCTGCAAGAAGCCACTTCATTCCCTCAATATTTGGCTGCCTCAGCTCTGGAGCAGGGCACAACTGGTCTGCTCTCTGCAGGGAGAGCCACGACTCAGCAGGCTGACGGTCCCGTGGCCATGAAACCTCATAATTAGGTATGTTTAATTTGACCAATAACTCTTTACTGCCTTGTTTTAATGGTGTTTGGGGAGCAGGGGTTGTTTTTATCATCCATAAAGTTCTATCTCTCGTCTGCTGCTGCGAGCGCTGTGCTGGGCTGCTGGGGGATCGGAGCTAACAGACGGTGCAGGGAGTTCATCCCGCAGCATAAACAATCCCTGAGCTGCCTGGCATTGCAGTCTGTCCCGCTGGGAACTGCACAAAGGCCCAGCCAGCCTCAGCCAGCTGTTAGGATCCTCCTGAGCACCAGCAGGGCTTCCTTCCTCCCTCTCAGGATGCAAGTCCACGGCTCTGTTTGTGTTTGAGGGAGGAGGAAGGAGCCCAGCAGCTCCAGCGGCTGCGCTCGGCCGCCTCTGTGGGAAGGTCTGGGCTCCTGGGGAAGGTTTGGAACAGAGCAGCCACTTTGGGCATGGCCAGCAGGAACCCACACAGCCACAGCCTCTGCATTCCCTGTGGTGTTCACTGTGCCATGGACCAGGCTGCCCAGGGAAGTGGTGGAATCATCATCCTGGGAGGGGGGATGTGGGTCAGTGGTGGAATCATCATCCTGGGAGTGGGGATGTGCCCTGGGGTCAGTGGTGGACCTGGCAGTGCTGGGGAACAATGGTCTGAGAGGGCTTTTCCAGCCTTAATGATTCTATGGAATTGCAGTACTTTGGCAAAAGGGTTTTTTTCCTGTCAGATCCAAGAATCATGGGAGGTGGTGCTTCATGGATCAGCCTCACCATAGCCCAGATTTTCTCAAATGCTCCCTGTGTGGGCAGGACTGGATCCAGGCAGAGCTGCTGGGCAGGGGCACCAGTCCCTTTGCTGGGATCAGGGAGTGTCAGTGCTCCTGGGATGGAGCTGGACTCCTCTTTGCTCCCTGCTCTTGGCTGCAGGACCTGGGAATCCAAGGAAGCTTTTAGGTCTCAGCCTTTCCTTGGTTGGCTCCTTACTGGAATAAAAGAGCAGGGAGGCAAAGGGGGACAAGCAGTAGGTTCTGGCCCTAAGGAAGAGCACCAAAAATGCCCAGCTCTGGAATCCAAACCACCCCAGCAGCAAAGCTCAATGAGTTTCTCTGCTGTGGAGGAGCACAGAGGCTCCACAATGAAGTTTCTGCTACAGGACATGAGTCAGCCCAACTCTTTCAAATTGAAATGCCAGTAGAGGAGATTTTTAGAACAAATCAATAAAAGGAACATGTAGAAAATGTCAGGCCCAGATGGTATTCACCCCGGAGTGCCAGAGGAACTCAGATATGAAATTGCCTGGTTTATTAGCTGCTGTTCATTAACTCCTGCTTCAAATGAATGCGGGATCAGAGGGAGGGGAGGTGGAAATGGTGACAGGAGTTTTTAAGTGTGTGAAGGTGAATCCAGCGCAGGCAGATTCAGAGAAATCCTTCTGTGCAAGGCTCAGCAGAGAGAGCCACGGAGCTGCTGCTCCCAGAGGAACCACCTGACACTGTCAGATGGGGAATTGTGTTCTGGGAATTTGGAAGGGCTGGATGAAGAGTCCTGGATGACTTTGGACAAGGGCCTCAAGTGCAAGGACAAGGAGGAATGGCTTCCCACTGACGGCCAGGGTCAGATGGGATATTGGGAAGGAATTGTTCCCTGTGAGGGTGGGCAGGCCCTGGCACAGGGTGCCCAGAGAAGCTGTGGCTGCCCCTGGATCCCTGGCAGTGTCCAAGGCCAGGCTGGACACTGGGGCTTGGAGCAGCCTGGGACAGTGGAAGGTGTCCCTGCCCATGGCAGGAGGAGGAATTGGATGAGCTTTAAGCTCCCTTCCAACCCAAAGCATTCCAGGAACCAATTCTGTGATGGCAGAGGTCACCTGAGCTGGTGGCACAGCACCAGCCAGGCTTGCAGGGGACCTGAGCTGTGCCTGAATTTACAGCCAGGTTCTGTAGGGACTAATATGTGTTAAAAGCTGGGAAGTGAGGGTAGCAATAATTAATCTTTCTCACCAAGGGAGGTCATTAGCAGAGTCCCAGAGTGTCTGCTTGACGCAGTGATAAATGACACGGAAAGGGGACAATGTTGGTGTTGACTCCACTAAAACACCCAAAAGCAGAGGGCTGCTGAAGGACCTGATAACGCTGAGTGCCGCGAGCAAAACGTGGCTGGTGAATTTCTGTGTCCCCAACTGTCGGACAATTGTCCCAGGGAACAACAACCTGGCATGTGTTGATGGCTCTCCCTCCACGCAGAGGAGGGATTTGGGAGTCACCACAGAGCTCAGCGTGGAGCTTGGGCAGGAGAGCCATGAGGAACAAACCAGAAAACCTCCTTATACCCCCAGCGGATGCTGAACACTGCACACAATTCTGGTCACACATCTCGAAAAGAATAAAATTAGCAGCGGGTTGGTCACAAGAGATGAAGAGGAAAGGGGAACCTAATGGGGCTCTGAGGGCACAAAACATCTTGAGGGGCTTGACAAGGACAAGTGTTCAGCTCTCTCACTCTGCATGGATCAGGAGATCTTGAAGAGAGGGGCTCAGGCCAGTGTGGGAAGCTGCAATGTGAAACTGGACCTCACCCCTAAGCAACAACAGAGGTCAAGCTCACACATCACTAAACCCTAAACCACAGCAGACACATCCATGGGAGGGATGGGAGCAGCCATAAACACATGGAACAATCCAACGGGAAGCTCAGCAAGTCCCTTTGCCTGGTACCAAAAGCCTGGGATGGTCCAGCCCTGCTGCCCCAAGCCCTGCCCCTGCCAGAGCCACGATGTGCCCTGGCTGCTGCAGGGTGGGGTCAGGGTGTGACACCTGAGGAGATCCCGCTGCCGGAGCCCCCCAGCCCCACCCCGTCCCAGGAGGGAGGTCACCTCACCTGCCTGTGGCTCCAGGAGGGTCTCCAGCTCCTCTCCCACGAGCTGCTGCACGGAGAGCTCGAAGGCGCTGTCGGAGTCGCGGTCCCCGGCCTCGCTCTCGCCGTGCCCGCTGTCCTTGGTGCTCAGGCAGTCGGTGTCCAGCCCCATGTCCAGCCCTGTGTCCAGCCCCGTGTCCAGCCCTGCAGCCCTGCCAGGGGTCAAAACACCCAGGTCACCTCAGCTCCCAGCACAGCCCTGCTCCAATGAGCCCTTGGAAGCGTCTCTATCCCCCCAAAATGCCCCGGAGAGAGGCTGTGGGCCCTCCCCATGCATCACTCTCAGAACCAAAGCATTCTGAGTGCCTATCAATTAATGGCTTTTGGGGTTTTGCTCCACATTTCTTGCCTGAGAGGGTTTTCATCCTTCTGCAGCAAGGTCACAGAATCACAGAAGGGTTGGAAGGGACCTTAAAGCCCATCTCATTCTACCCCCTGCCACTATCCCAGACTGCCCCAAGCCCCGTTCAACCTGTTCTGGAACATTTCCAGGGATCCAGGGGCATGCCCATGAACTCAGAGGAGCTTCCCTCCCGCAGGACCAGGTGAGGAGCCCCACAGCCCAGCCCAGCAGCCCTGGAGCTGCTCTCCCTCCCTCTCCATCCTCTGCAGCTGCAGGTGAGGAAGGTGGAGAAAGCTGTGTCTGCCCATGGCCTGGGCAGGTGGGGACAGGGGGTCATGGCGAGGCAGTGATGAAGCCTTGGCATCCTCAGGAGTGTGCACTCAGAGATATCAACAGCGTGATTTAATGGGAACACCATGAAGTTTGGGAATATCTTTTGGGATATCTCAGTGCTTCCAGCCCTGCTGAAGTTCCTCACTCACTTGCCTCCTGGCACAGGGTCAGGTGCCCCAAACAGGCTGGCAGGCACTAAGAAAGTGCCCACAGCCATGAGAACACTCATCCTTGTGCTGCTGCCTCCAAAGCTGGGCCCCTCTGTGCTCCTGAGCACCCAGAACCATCCGTGTTCTTGGCAAGGGATGATGGTTCATGGCCATGGGGGAGCTCAGGTGAGTCTGGAGGGATGTGCCAAAGGTGCCCCAGGAAGGAGGCAAAGAGCAGCTGGACACCCCTGGGAGCCAGGCCCGGAGGAGCAGAGCCATCCCCTGAAGGGAGAACCTCCAGTCTCAGGGGATGAGGCTTTCCCTTGTGTGTCTGCCCTGGTGTCTCCTGCCCTCAGAGGTTTTGGACTGGTGGGGCTGGAGCAGAGGCAGGGGAAGGGAAGTGCTGGGAGCCAGCCTTACCTGCTGCCGTTCTTGGCCGTGTACTTGTTTCCCCTGTAGTTTGTTTTGGGCTGGAACTGGCCCTGGTGCAGCAGGGAGAGCAGCTGGGAGATTTGCTGCAAGGCAGGAAAAGCCTGTTGAGCTCCGGGCTGGCCACTCAAGCTGCTTCCTGCCAGGACGTCCCTCCGAGCCCCCCCGGCCTTTTTATAGCGTTTCCTTCTCCTGCAGATGGCTCAGCATCCCCACACCAGGGAAAAACAATCCCTGGGCAGCCCACCTGGCCCTGAGCTTCCTCTGCACCCTCCTGCTGTTCCCTGCCCACAGGACCGTCCCCTTCTCCCTGTGAGTGTCCTGGCAGGGTGACCCTGCCTGGCTGGGGTTGTTCATCCTACCCAGGCTGTTGAGGCAGCACTGCCCAGGGCTGGGGGAAGAGACCAGCCAGGGACCCTCAGGCTGCACATTCCCCCCACCCCAGGGTGGGCGAGGCCCAGGCAGGGGAGGACTGGGGGTGTCCACACCCCCGGAACAGCTCCTACCTGCACCGGGGGCGACTCCATGGCGAACTCCCCACTCAGGCCCTGCTCCGCCAGAGCCACCAGCGACAGCCGGACCAGGCTCCTGAGGATCTGCTGGTGGGGCTGGGGCTGCCCGGGTGCCCCCGCACCCACGGGCTGCTCGGGTGGCGCTCGGGGCTCTCCCACGGGCGGCTTCACCAAGCTCTTGGCGTGCAGCGGTGCCTCCGGAGGGCTCACAGCCTCCTTCACCAAATGTTTGGGTCTGTGGGGCTGGCAGGGCCGGCGCTGCAGGATGGGCAGGTCCAAGGCGTCCTGCTGCTCCTCTGAGTCCTTTTGTGTCCTCTGGTTTCTCAGGGTCCTGTAGAGAGTGGGGGTGAGGTGGAGGGGAGGCTGTGGGGACGCCCCGGCCGCGGGGGTGGCTGTGCCAGGCAGCTCCTCCTGGCAGGGCCGGGGGGCCTCCGGCTCCCGGGGGCGGCCCCGGAGCAGCGGCACGAGGTGGATGTCGGCCTTCTGGATCTGCCTGTGCGGCTTCTTGAGCTGCTGCTGCCTGCGCGCGTCCTCGGCCTCCCTGCAGTTGTAGGCCATGCCGTCCTTCCTGTCCTTCTTGCGCAGGGACAGGGTCAGGGCCAGCAGCAGCAGGCAGCCGCCCAGGAGAGCGGCCAGGCAGATCAGCACCACCACCGAGAGGCTGGGCCAGCCGGGATCCCGGCCTGACATCTTGGAGAAGGCCCCGTGATGCCGGAAAAGCAAGCGGAGCCGGGCCAGGGTGTGCAGGGGAGCGTCGCCCTGGTCACTCACCCGGACCAGCAGCTCCCACTGGCTGCCAGCCAGGCTGCTGGCATTGCTGGCGTTGAGGGACACCTGTCCCAGGAGGGGGTCCAGGACGAAGAGCCTGGCATCGTCCCCACCCACCAGATCATACCGGAGAGCCCCATTGGTGCCGGAGTCCACATCCCTGGCCACGATGGTGAAGAGGAAAGGAGTGCCAGGGCACGACACAAGTGTGGAATTTGTCACCGCCGCAGCCCCCAGGGTGCTCCCATTCCCGGGGACCACCCAGAAGCACCCGGTGTCCGCATTGACCAGGACAGAGAGCGTGGCCGCCCCTCCCACCAGCGCTGGCGCGGTGATGACAGGCGCGTTGTCGTTCCGGTCGAGCACGGCCAGCCTGATGGAGATGTTGGATGCCAGCTTGGGGTGCCCTCCGTCCTCCGCCGTCACCAGGAACTCCAGGCTCCTCACCTGCTCGTAATCAAAAGCTTGGAGGGCAAAAACATCCCCAGTGGTAGGGTCAACCGAGACCAGCCCCAAAGCAGAAGGGTCCGGGATCCTGTAAGTGACTTTCCCGTTGAAGCCCAGGTCGGGGTCGGTGGCACGGACGGTGAGCAGGAAGGCAGGTGCTGCACTGTTCTCAGCCACAGCTGCCTCGTAGGCGGCCTTCTCGAAGGCCGGGGCGTTGTCGTTGACGTCGCTGATGCAGATGGTGAGGTGTTTCAGCACAGCCAGGGACAGGTCCCCCATGTCCCGCACCACCAGCGTCAGGTTGTACTCGGCGCGCAGCTCGCGGTCCAGCGAGGCGTTGGTCAGCAGCGCGAAGCTGTGGCTGTTGGTCCTCTTCAGCCTGAAGTGCTCGTCCCCCGGGCTGAGCGAGCAGAGCACTTGCCCGTTGCTTCCCGAGTCGGGGTCGCTGGCTGTCACCAGGGCCACAAAGCTGTCCTTGGGGAGGGCCTCAGAGAGCACGGGCTCCCGCGCGGCCCAGGTGACGTGGACGTCGGGAGCGTTGTCGTTGACGTCCAGGACCTTGACCAGGACCTTGCAGTGCGCTGGGATGGGGTTGGCGCCCAGGTCCCGCGCTTGCACGTCCAGCTCGTAGGCGTGGGTGTCCTCGTAGTCCAGAGGGAGCCTCAGGAGGACGCTGCCCGTGCGGGCGTCAATGCTGAAGGTGCTCAGCACCTCGGGGGGCGCGTGCCTGCTCAGGCTGTACTCGATCTCCCCGTTGGGACCCTGGTCGGGGTCGGTGGCCGTGACCGTCACGAGGAGGGTCCCGGGCAGGGCGTCCTCGCGAACCTCCACTGTCAGGGAGCTCTCTGCAAACACGGGGCTGTTGTCATTGGAGTCGAGGACAACGACTTTAATCAAAGCAGTACCTGATTTTGGTGGCTCCCCATGATCAGTGGCTGTCAGCACGAGGTCGAAGGAGGAGTGCAGCTCCCGGTCCACCTCCTTAACCACCACGAGCTCCGCATGCCTCGTCCCGTCGGAGCCGGAGACGACCTCCAGAGCAAAGTGCTCGCTGGGGGAGAGGGCGTAGGAGCAGCGGGCATTGGGGCCGGCGTCGGCATCCAGGGCTCGGTCCAGCGGAATCCGAGTCCGCAGGGACGCGCTCTCCGAGATCTCCAGCTCCAGCTCGGGCGTGGGGAAGCGCGGCGCGTTGTCGTTGACGTCCATCACCTGAACCTCCACGTGGACCAGGGTCGGGCTCTGGGCGGCCAGCACGTCGAAGGACACCCAGCAGGGCTCGCTGTGCCGGCACAGCCGCTCCCGGTCCCCCCGCCCGGCCGTGCTGAGCCCCCCGTCCCCGCTCCCCACGCGCAGCGGGAACCCCCCGGGCGTCTCCATCAGCTGGAACGTCTCGGCCGCCTCGCCGCTCTCGCCGCCCTCGAAGTGCTCGGCCAGGCTGCCGATGACGGTGCCCGGCGGCACCTCCTCCAGGACGCGGTAGCGCACGGTGAAGGTGGCCACCTCCTGCGCATCGGCGCACAGGCACAGGTACCACCACCAGAGCGCCGGCAGCGGCAGCGCCGAGCGCCTCAGCCCCAGCCCGCTGCCCGCAGAGCCCCCGCGGCCCCGCCGCGCCGCCCCGGGCTGTGCCCCCGGCCGCCGCATCCCCATCCCCGGACAGTCCTCACGGCCGCCGCAGCGCCTCGGCGTCCGCTCCCATCTCCCGCTGCCGCGGGCGCCAGCCAGCGCTTGGGAAGGAGGGGACCTGGCGAGCGGGGCTGGTGTTTGTCCCCCGCGCTGCCATCACCGGGGCACGGCGCGGGAGCCGGGCGCTGCCCGGGCAGGGACAGCCCCGAGCGCAGGGACCGTCCCGGGAGCAGCCAGCGGCCGGCTGGCCGGGCTGGGATGGAGCGCCAGCATCCCATGGAAACCCCACCTACAGGAAAAGGGAGGACCGGGCCGGTACAATGCCGGGGCGGGGTGCGGGCTCGTGGGCGGCACGGGCCCGGCTGCGAGGGGCTGGGGAAGTGCCCTCCGAGCCCAGCTGCGGGCACCGTCACCGCTGTCACCTGCAGAGCTCACTGCCCACAAGGCGTGACTCCTGCAGGCAGCCCCTGACCCACCACACACCTCCTACGCTTCGGGAAGAGGTGATGGACTCCTGCTCCTGCGCTGACCCAAAGCCCTGTTCCCACACTGTAACGTCTCAGACTTTGACTTATTCTCGTTTTGCCTAAATCCAAGTGCAATCCCTGCCCCTTGCGGTGCCTTTGGAGGGCGAGGTGCCCAAGTCACCTTTCCCAGCACAAAGCTTTTGACGATGTCACCAATGGCAGCTGGACACACCAAAAGGAGCTGATGAATCAGCGGGAGCTTGGCCACATCCAGCACAGCCAGGAGAGCACGGGGCAGGAGGGAGGCGCTGGCAGACACGACCTGTGTCCGTTCAGGCCTCTCCCATCCCTGCATCCGTCTGTCCGGCCCACTCCCTGTCTTGGCACGTGCTCCACCCCAGCTTGGCTCAGCACTGATTTCCCCGGCGTCACCAAATCCATTCTTGGCCTTTTTTCAGCACCTCACCCCGAGCCCCCACCTCCGGGCTGCCCGGCTGTTGCCCCGGTACCACCACAGCTGGCCAGCTGTGCACACACAGGTAGCACAGCCTGAAGCTGTTCCATGTATTCCTCCCGAGCCTGCAGAGCCAGGCTGGGTTTCCTTTGGCCTCGAGGTGACTGAAGGCACTCGGGACAGGGAAGGTCGTGTGGAATTCTCCTTGGCCGTTATGGAGCATCCTCAAGGTGTGGTTGGAGCCCCACCAGCCACGTCAGCTTTGTGGTCCCCACGCCTTCCAGGCAGCCCCCAGCAGCCACTGGTGCCCTGTGCCCACCTCGCCCTCTCCTCCTGCCTTTCCAGCCTTGATGGGCACCCCCTGTACTCCCAACCTATTCCCATCCCTCCCAGCTCCCTCACAGCTCTGCTTTTCCCACGTGAGGCTCCTCCATCCCTGCTGCAATCGCATTTCTTTGTTAGGGTGAGTTTTGATGCCCCAAAGAGCAGCAAAACCAAAGCCACCCCAGTGCCACGAGCCGTCCCCTCAGCCGGGCCGGTGTCGCCACTCGGCACCGCGGGAGGAAGGGACGGTGCCGCGGGGGGCGGCCGGAGCCCGGTGCTATTCCTGGGCTCGGCCGCAGCTCCAGGTGACCTTTGCCAAGTCATTTCCCTGCTTTGTGCTGGCGCTTCCTCCCGCGCAGCCCGGGGCCGTCCCGGAGGGATGATCCCGCTGGCTCCCGCACGCCCCGCTGCCCGCGGAGGAGCGGATGTCTCCAGCCCGTGCCCGGATTTTGGGAGGGGAGGTGGGAAGGCCACTTCCCTCTGCGGGGACTGTCATCCCTCCACCTCGCGTTTTGTTAATGCTTCTCCTTTCCAGGGATGGGGCAGAACAGAAGAACCACGCCGGAACATCACAAGGGAAAGGAAATAAATGGGAAATAGGAAATAAAAACCCCCAGGAGTGTGGGGGTTCTCCGAGGAGCCCTGCGTGGGGTTTCCTTCTCCCAGCACCTCCCAATCCAAGTGCAGAACGAGCCAATCTCCCCGTGTTTAACCTTCACTGACACCACAGCAGTGAATTCCCCCACCTGCCAGACCCCGCTTGCTGCTGCCTCCACCCCTCAGCTGGGAGGATTCCAACCCCCCCAAACCACTCCTTTTCCTCCCCAAAGATGGGGACCAGGTGGGATTTTGACCTGACCAGTTTGCTGAGGGAACGGCTGGGAGGAGAAGTCACCGTCACCAGGCTGTGACCCCCTGAGCGCTGTCCCCGGTCTGGCTGCACAGATCCCAGCACTGGTGACAGGTCTGGCCTGCCCAGGAGGAGCTGGAGGAGCTCCGGCATCAATTATTTATGATTCTTCAGGAATAAATCCCTACACACCAGGCCTGTGACCCCCAGCCATCCCCAGAACATTCCCAGCTGGCAGGAGGATGCTGCATAAACACCACTGAGCTGCAGATCAGTGCTGGGGGGGAGATGGACAAAGTAATCCTGCAGGAAAATAGGAAAGAAAAACGGGGTCGAGCTGAGACTTGCCAGAAGCACAGGCAGGGAAATGAGATCTGGTGCTAAAAACAAAACGTGTCTCCTCCTGTTTCCTGTTCACACCCCAGCAGGCTCCCAGTGCTTCAGGACCTCCATGGACAATGTGGTGCCTGTGAATATAAAATTCCCCCACCCAGGTTTAGGCTGCACCTGAACCCTTTCATTTAAAGCTCAGAAAGAGCTTCAGCTACACTGAATTCTTGCAGCATTTCATACATTGAATGTGTGCAATACTTCCTTCAGCTCCTGCCCGATGCTGTCGGTGCCCAGAGAGCTGGAAATGCCATTTCCAGGAGTGCCAACCTGGCTCCTCTGCAGCTCAGCTGCTCTCCAGGCTCCAGAGCAGGACAGGGGCACACCCCGAGCTCCCAGGGGTGCAGAGCTGTGCTGGAGGCACCACTCTCCCTGTCCATCACCGGGCACAGAGCAGCACCACCAGGTTATTTCGAGCTCCACTGCACAGCTGGAGATCTTCAAACTTTGTCATTTTGGGCTGACACGGTGTTAGCCTGGGACCAGGAGCTGTGCCACAACACAGCAGGGAGCAGAGGGCAGCTTAAAACGAGGGAAGAGACTTTTTCAAATCTTATCAGTTTCTCTGATGAAGACAGGCTGAGAGCTGGGGGTGCTCACCTGGAGAAGAGAAGGCTCCAGGAGACCTCAAAACCCCTTCCAGGGCCTAAAGGGGCTCCAGGAGAGCTGGAGAGGGACTGGGGACAAGGGATGGAGGGACAGGACACAGGCAGTGGCTCCCACTGGCAGAGGTTGAGCCTCATTGGGGTGCTTGGGGCTTATTTGGTCTCATCTCTGCTCTACAGCTGCTCCAGGGGGTGGGAAATGGTGCCCGAGGGCCAGGACACAGCGGCCACGGCCACAGGATGGAGCCTGAGCAGGGATGGGCTCCTCCAGCCCCAGCTCCACCTCAGGGAGGCTGCAAATGGAGATGGGGCAAGGACAGGCACGGCTGCTCCTCCCCGTCCCCCAGGGATCGTGGGGTTCATCCCTCAGCTGGACCAGGCTCCGCAGGGAATGGGCACGGCCCCCAGAGCCCCAGCAGCGTTTGGGCACCGCTGCCAGGGGTGCACAGGGGGTGTTGGGGTGTCAGGAGCTGGATCAATGATCCCTGTGGGTCCCTTCCAACTCTGGACATTCTGTGGTTCTGTGAATTTTCAGCCCTTAAAGACAGCCTTTGCTCCTCTAGAAGTATCACTCCCTCTTCAGCAGGACAGCAACTCCTCCCTGAGCGTGAGGTGTGTGAGGGGCTGGGTGCAGGAGCTGCTGCACGAGGGAGCCCAGAACCTTCCCCGTCCTCAGCTGCCTGCAGGGACCTGGGAGGCTCCTGGAGCCCTTTCTCGGGAGAAGGCCGCGATTCCCCCTCTCACAGCAGGTACAGAGGCGGAGGGACCTCCTCTCGGGGGGTCTGGCTCTCCCTGAGCTCCTCTTCTCCCCAAAATCAGCAGGTGACGCTGCCTGGGGGTGACCTCCAGGCGCCACCTGCTCCAGCCTGGGCTGCGCCGCTCCTCCTGCAGCACGGTCACGAATTCCCGGCGTGTCCTTGCGGGCTCCTCCGCTCCTCCTGCAGCACGGTCACGAATTCCCGGCGCGTCCTTGCGGGCTCCTCCGGCCTTCCAGCACCGCCGGGTGCCCTGGCGGAGCTGCCGCAGCCGCCGAGGCCGGGCGGGCGCAGCGCGGTGCAGTTGGGTCCCTCCACCACGAGAGCCCACTGCTGCTCCGCGCTGCTCCCGCCGTGTCCCCGCCGTGTCCCCGCCCCGCCCGAGGGCCAGGGGCTGCTGAGCCCCCCAGGTCACCCCGCAGAGGGGCTGCGAGCACCCGCCCGGGTCCCGGGGGGCTCCGCCGCCCCCAGCCCTGCAGGGAGCCGTGGGGGATGCTGCAGCTGCAGCTGCATCCGCTCCGTCCTCAGCGGCGCTCGGGGTGCCTCCCTCAGTCCGGCACAGTTTCAGGGTGTTTCCCTCGGTTTTACACGATTTTAGACAACTCTGCAGCATCACGAACAGGTCCTGCCCCAACCCCCGCTGTAACCCCCCCATTAAACCCTCCTTTGGGGGGGTTATGAAGGTGCCTCCCTCCTGCAGGGAACACCTTAATTAGGAAGAAAGCAAAAGGGGCTGCAGGTGATCCCTGATCAGGATAGAGTTAATTATTGATGCAGCAGCTCCTGGAAACTTCCCGAGGCAAAAGCCCGGCTTCGAGCAAAGCAGCTCCTGCCTGCCGTGCTCCAGGAGCTGCCCTGCGCGGAGGGGACAATAAGGAGAGCTATTGTTGCTCTGTGCTCATGAAAGGATTATTATTAAGGAGGGGAAGAAAGTTGTAAGTGAAGTAAATTGGGACAGGCTGGGTGTTTGAATGGAGAGGAATAATGTTATGGTAATGTCATGCACGGCTCTGCTGCTCCAGGACCCTGATGTGTTTTATAAAGCCTGGTGCTACAAAAAGCAATTCTGTGAGCAGAGAGAGGCAGTGCTGGCCAGAGAGAAATGAGGAGAAGCTGTAAAAATGATGTTTTATTGTGTGGGAGAAAGCAATGAGTTGAGATCTAACCCTTGATGTCCTTCTGGAGGAGAAAGCTGGCAGCATATTGTCGCTCGCTTGTATGATTTAATTTGCTATTCTAAGTCTTACAGTAATTTCTTTCCTGTGCTCCAAAAGCTCGTATCTAAATTTCTGTTTGCAAATGAAACACGTGGAAGAACTCCCCAAGGCTGGGACTTCAGCCTGGATCTTTGCAGAGATGGTTGTGCAGAAGGGGCTGCTGACAGGACGGGAGCAGGGGGCAAGTGTGGGGACGCTGGAGCTCCCTGAGCACCACCACTCACTGCCAGTTTTATTTGGTTTTAGTTTGACAACCCAAAACACCTGAACAACAACCCAGGGTGGGCTCCCTGTGCTGCACAGGGTAAGTGATGGATCTGGGCCACGGCACACTGTGACATAAATCAGACCTTTACGAGTCCCCAGCGGCTGCAAATCAATGAGTGCCAGCAATAATTACCCATTTTATCTTTCTCTTTATTAATATTTAGACGTTTTTAATCTTTTCTCTCTAAACACGATGTTTCCCTGCTGTGGGTGTCCTTCAGAGGGAGCTGCCAGGAAAGCTCCTGTTCCTCCCATCAAAGGCTTTGTGCTGGACCAAGCTGATCCCTGAGCAGGAACGACACAGCCCCAAAAGCTGGGGGATGGCTCTGCTGCCTCCCCCCGGGTGGGTGACACCGGCTGATGTCCCCAAGAGGCAGCTGCAGCCTCTCTGATGCCACAGTGCAAATCTTGTGATGGTCACAGGGGGTTTCTCCAGCTCTTGGTGGGGGTTGCCATAACCTACAGGCATCATTTGAAGAGATCATGGAATAGTTTGGGTTCGAAAGGACCTTAAATCCCACCTAGTCCCACCCCTGCCATGGCAGGGACACCTCCCACTGTCCCAGGCTGCTCCAAGCCCCAGTGTCCAACCTGGCCTTGGGCACTGCCAGGGATCCAGGGGCAGCTACAGCTTCTCTGGGCACCCTGTGCCAGGGCCTGCCCACCCTCACAGGGAGGATTTCTTAATCTGGAGAAGTCCCTAGAGGTGATTATCTCTCCAGGGGTGCTATTAGGGATGTGCACGTTGCAAATGAAGCCCTGTTTTGACATGCAAAGGGGAGCAGGACTCCCCGATTTTCAATGGAAATGACAGCCCTTATCTCCTCTAACACGGGTGTGGGAGAGCTGATAACGCCCCGTCACCCTTGGAAAACAAACAGGAACAAAATCAAAACAGAAAACAACCCTCCCAAAAAGTAATATAAATTATGTTTATTGTGGAGACAAAAAGTTTCCAGCAAGTCCAACCACTACCCAGCTTTAAAGCAAGAAAAGGGCTGGAAATAAGTGAAAGGAGGGATCCTGGAGCATCTGCCATGTCAGGAATACCTCCAGCACCTGCAGAAGGTAAAGCCCATCTCTTGTCCAGCTGTGCCCACAGGGATCTGTGCCAGGGATGCAGCTGAGGGCAGACACAGAGCTGGCTTTTCTGCAGTGGGAGAGGTGGGAGCTGTATTCTGACTGCTGGGAGTGTTCAGCAGAATAAATCCTTGTAGGGGCTCCCAGGGGCTGCTCCCTCCCCAGCAGGACACCGAGGTCCTGCTTCCAGCAGGGAGGAGAACCTGGGGCTGAAGAGACCCCAGTGCCTCCCAGGGCTGACCAGTCCCACGGGCTGCCACCACCAGGGCGCAGGAGGTCTCACCTCTCCTCCTGCTCCCTCTGTGCCACCTCAGCAAGCTTCTCCCCAGGGTGACAGAGCCACCTCAACACCACCCCACTGCGGGTGCCAACCCCGCTGTGGCTCCTTCCTTGGGACAGCAGCCAGTGATGGGGACAGAGAGATGGCCACAGTGAGGGTGACTACAGTGAAGGTGACCTCAGGTGTCCCCATCCCCTTGCCCAGAGATGCTGCAGGCTCTGCCCAGGGTCACACCAGTGTCTCCTCTGCTGCCAACGCCTCCAGATGTTCAGCCAGCTGTGATGTGCCAGTATCACCTCTCTTGCCTCTGCTGTGTCACTGCTCTTCTCTCACCACCTGCACTGGGGACAGGACGCGTTGGGTGTCACTGGCTCCACCCAACACGGAATCAGGAGCTGCCTCCCCTCCCCTCCCTTTCCCTGCTCTGGCTGTTTGCCCCGAGGGGCTGAGGGGGCTGCAGGGGCAGGACAATGTTCCAGCCCCACAATGGAGGAAAAGGCTGTGGCATGAGGCAAAGAGGGGCTGGAGACCCCTCTGTGCCATATAAACAGTGCAATGAGGAAACATCTTTCACTGGAAAACAATTCCAGATGATGCAACTTCCAGCCGCTGCCAAGGGCCGAGTACAGCCCCAGAGCTCCCAGCTGGGGCAAGGACCAAGGCAGCTCTGCTGGCCACTCCCAGGCAGCGTGGGACAGGTAAAACCAGGGCAGGTAAAACCAGAAGAGATGCTAAAGCTGTCCCACATAGGCCGAGCCAGCTCCAGAGCCCGGGCTGGGACCCAGCTGCTGCCTGGGGACAGCAGCACCCCCGCGCTGGACTGCTGGGGGCCGGTGATGGGTCACTCCTGGCTGGGCATTCCTGGGGCCAGACACATCCCGGGGAGATGCAGCATCCAGGGTCACTGCAGGGCCCCTGAACCTCCTGGCTGGGCGTTCCTGGGGTCAGACACATCCCGGGGAGATGCAGGCTCCGCGTGCAGGCAGCGGTCAGTCCCGGGACACACGCACATCCCAGCCACTGCTCTTCCAGCAGGACGTGTCCCCGAGCCCTGCCCGGTGGCCGTGTCACAGGTAGGTGATCTCGATGACGTTGGGCTCGGCGCTGCCCTGGGGAAGGTGCTGGCTGCAGGAGCAGTGGCAGCTGGCCCCAGCCCAGTCCATGCCGGGCAGATCCCAGCCCCGCAGCTTCCCGTGGGACTCCAGAGGCCTCCAGTCCGTGAGGAGCACGGCGCTGTCCGTGTGCTGGGGCAGGGGCTCGTGGTACAGCGTGATCTGCACCGTGCGCAGCTGGGGCCCGAAGCGCACGGCCAGCACGATGAGCACGGCCAGCAGCACGAACAGGGCCACGATCACCGAGATCACGGGCAGCGCATCCGACCTCTTGGCCACGCTCTTGACGATGGAGACGGGAGTGAAGGCGGCCACGTCCTGCGGCTCGGGCGGTCGCAGCTGGCCGGGCACCGAGGCGTTCATGGCTCGGCGGGGTCACCTGGGGCAGGGGGGACACGGGGGTGACCGCTGGGCCCTGTCCTCATCTCCCGTCCCTGCCTGCACTCGCAGCTGCCAGGGAATGGGATGATCCCCTAAGTGCTCCCTCCCTCCGTCCCCAGGGCTCGCAGGACAGGATAAATGGTGGTGGTGAAGTCTGGGGCTGTAGGACGAGGCAATGCCCTGCATCCTCTTGTCCTGGGCACCTTTGGACACCACACCTGGGCCTTGCGGGGAGCCCTCGGCCCTCCCCTGTCCCCCCCAGCCCCGCGGTGCTGATCCAGAACCAAA
>VZTJ01006182.1:21788-42996 GCA_013397795.1 Orthonyx spaldingii | reverse complement strand
CCTCCCAGGGGGACCCAACCCCTGAGTCGCCCCTCGCCAGAGGCAAAGCCCGTGGGACCGGCGCGGGTGGGAGCAGGGGCGATGGGAGAGAGGAAGGAAGGAAGGAAGGAAGGAGAGCCCTGGGGGTACCTGGGCGTCCCTGCTGCCCGGGAACCATCGTCTGCAGCGGCGGGGCTGCGGAGCCGCGGCGGGACGGGCGGCACGGGCGGCTCTCCGGGGAAGGTGCAGCCGGGCTCGCTCACCTCGGAAGCTGCCACGTCACGGCCCGGCCCCGCCGCCGCCGGCACCGCCCGGGGCACGGGGGAAGCGCCGGCTCATCCCAGGGCAGCCAGGCTGCCGTCCCTGCCCTGCCCCACCCGCGACCCCGCCGGCAACCCCCGCTGTCCCCGCTGCGGGACAAGGGTCCCTTTGTCCGGGACAGGAGCCTCCCTCGTGCCACCGGCGGGGCGCGCAAATCGAATGTGGCGAAGGGCTGGGGGTGACGAAGCCCCGCTGTGCAGGTGAGCGCTCTGCACAGCCCGGCCAGGAGTGCCCGGCAGCGCTGCGGGCTGGAACCGCCCCGGCCCTGGGCGGGCACCGCCCGGGCTCGCTGTCCCTGCCAGGGGTCCCGTGGCTGCAGAACGATCGTTCACTCACCAGCACGGCCCTGGGCTGAGCCCGTGGGGAGCTCTGCGTGCTCTGGGCCTCCAGCCCAATGGTTGGACTCGCTGATTTTGGAGGCTTTTCCAGCCTAAAGGATTGCGTGACCTGCCGGGGGTCACAGGCAGGAGCCAGTGCCGGGGCAGGGCTGGCACATCCCTCCCCTCACACGCCACGGGGCTGCAGCGATGCCCTCGGGGCATCCCCCCTGCCCAGGGGTGCCGTGTGTCACCCCCGCCGCCACCGGCAGTGACCTTGAGCACATCCCAGAGCAGAAAACACGGATCCCGCGGGGTTTCAGCCGTCACACAACACATCTTCCCACCCTTCTGCCCACAACACCACTGCTCTTACCTGCAGGCTCTCCGCTGGCAGCCTGGGGGGAATATTGGGGCTCTGTCTTTCCTGCACGTGGGGAGGACTGGGTGGGAAATGCCTTTTCCACCATCCAGCCGAGCATCCAGAAGAGATTTAACTGCATGTGAGAGCTTCTGGGTATTTGCACTCATTTCAGATTCGGTAAAACCTTAATCTACGGCATAATCTCTGAGCGTCACATCTGTGCAAGGGACAGAAGGGTGGGGGGGCTGCAGGCAGGGGGTTTGTCCCAGCGAAGGCTGCTCTAGAGGCTCCAGCCTTGGACCTGCTGCTTTTCCTGGGGGCTGGAGAGGTTTGAAGAGAACCCCAGAACGTGAGGAGCTGCACCTTGCAGGATCCCAGTCCTGCCGCTGTCTTCCAGCTGTGGGAAGCAAGGATGCAGAGAAGGAGCAGCTCCTTTGCCCTTTGGCTGAGGCTCTGTGGCTTTGGGGGGCTGTGGGAGGGAGCTGGACCAGCCCCTCAGACCAGGAGACAGAATCCTGTGCCTTTACATCCTGAACACTCACACACACCCCCTGAGAAGGACACAGGAGCCTTTCCCACCTTCAGGTGGGGACACTGAAACCTTCTCTGGCTCCAAACACCCACTGACACCAGCACAGGGTAAATCAGTACCTCTGGAGCTCACACTGTGGGACAGGACCTGCACAGACCAGCACATCACAAAGTCAGGGCCCAAAACAAAAAGCCTGAACCCCTTGGGCTGGATGGGGGCAGAACCAGCCCAGTTTTCCAGTGTTTCTCCTTCTCAGGGAACTGGGGATGGGGAAGGTCCAAGCCCAGCATGTGCTTGTGTCCTGAGGGGAGGGAGGCTGTGCTGCCTGAAGAGCAGCACCCCAACGCCACCATCCCAAAGCCACCATCCCAAAGCCACCATCCTTAATCCACCATCCCAAAGTCACTATCCCAAAGCCACCACCCCAAAGCCACCATCCCAAAGCCACTATCCCAATGCCACCGTCCCAAAGTCACCATCCCAAAGCCAGCATCCCAAATCCACCATCCCAAAGCCACCACCCCAAATCCTGCACCCCGAGCTGGCTGCCCAGGCTCGCTGGAGCTGCCCAGGGAGGCACAGGCTACAGGGCAGCTCCAGCTGCTGAGCTACCCTGGCCCCATACGGAGCAGTTATTCCCAAATTCCTCATGGATGTAGAAGAAACCCCCTGTCAGACCCAACATGGCTGATGTGGGGGGATGGGACCTGAGCCCACATCCTACCACACACAAAACACCTCCCAAAAATCCCCAGCACCACACGGAAGCCGCTGGGGCCCCGAGCAGGGCATCCCCGGTGCCGGGAGCCCAATCCCCAGCAAAGCCCGGCGAGGTTTCCTCTACCACCGGTAAGCGATGTCTCACATCCTCCCCGGCCATAATGGGCTGACAAACACCGTTCCCCTGTGGATTCAGCCCGTTTCCTTCTATTCTTTAACAGGAAGCCGTGTGAGAGTCAGCCCGGGCAGGCGAATCGCTGCTCAGGGTCCCTCCCGGGATGGCCAGAGGTTCCCGAGCCACAAAGCAGCGCGGAGATGCTGCTGCCGTCCGTCCATCCCTGCCTCTGGCTCCTCCTGCTGCTCCCAGGTGAGCCGCTCCGCACCCCGGGGAGCTCGGGCCGGGGCTGCGCCGGGCATTTGGGGCTCTGGCTTCACGGGGGGCTCCAAAGGGAGCCGGCAGAGGCTGGAAGGTGCGGGAGCTGCCATGGGGAAGCTCAGCCTTTCAGCTCAGCGGGGGCACGAGTCAGACCGCTGGGGAAATGTGGCTTTGTCAGGTTTACAGGGTTTGTTTGGCGGTGCTGGAACACAAAAATTTGTTTCCTGGTTAATGAAAAGAGTGTTTCTGCTGAGGGCTGCGATGCTGAGGCATTTGTAGTAAGTGGCTTTTGTCAAGTAAGAGTAAAGGTGGAATGCTTAAATGTACAGGACATTATTTTCCTCAAAACCACTTTTTGTTTGCACTTTTCCCTCTCATTAATATAAATACAAAGCCCATGTGCAAGGCTCGTGCAGAGCACACCTCGTCCTTGCTGTAATAATTCTGCTGCTCTGGGGTAATTCCGCTTTAACTTCTCCTTCCCTTGTGAGTCGAGGTGTGGGATGAAGGAGCTGCTTTCCTGCTCCAAAGGATGACAGGTTGCTTTTCCCTGCATTGCCAGGCACCTCTTGCCTTGCTGACAGCTGTAGTAGCTGGGAGCTGGAATACATTCAAAGGAGTATAAAATAACGTCTCTCCAACTCCGAGGTTTTATCATTAAACCATAGAAACTGCCTCGGGTTACAGCCACTGTGCTGGTAATAATGGGATTTTTAAAAGGCAGAGAATCATAGGATGGTTTGTGTTGGAAAGGAAAGATCATCTCGTTCCATAGAATATAGAAACCAATTCAGTTTGTAGCTGTATAATTCCAAGAAATAAGAGCACGTGGACTGGGGATTTTCTCTCTTCACTAGAGGCAACACTGCTGCCTTCAGCACAGGGGGATGTGAGCCTGGAACCAGATCAAGGATCACACCAAGGGGCTTTGAGCCCCTTGGCCACCCTGTACACTCCTTAATGCCCACCTGAAACACCGTTTTTCCTCTTAAAACTACTTGGAAAGGCTTTTAAGGGACAGGAATGCCACGGAGGGGGTCAGGCCCCTTCCCTGGCTCGGCTGCACCACGCCAAGATGCAAGGACCAGGATTCCCAGAGGCACTGCCAGAATTCCAGCTGCCAGGATCAGTGGATGGGATGCCACCCCCCACCCTTCAGTCCCAAGAGCATCACTCTGTCCTCTCAAAGCCACCTGACTGAAATCAGGGGCAGGGTCTGTCCCCCTCCATGGTCACGGCACCACTGCACTTCTGCCACCAAACCACCGGCCTTCCCTGGAATGTGTCCTGGCTCCCTCTGCTGCACTGATCCAACAGCTCTGAAATGGCTTTTTCATTTCATTTTTAATTTTACAGCAATTCCCTAAGGTGGGGCAGCTCCTGGGGAGGCCTCTGCACAAGGCAGAGCAGCAGCGGGGTGAGAGGGGTTCCGTGATGCCGCTGGTTTCCCGGCACACGGGCAGCTGGAAAAGGGAATGAGGGGCTCTGGAACAAGGCTCCCTGCCCTGGGGGAGATGGAGGTAACCTTGAGGAGACAGAGAATCAGCTTTGGCTGGACACTAACACCTGCCTGTTCCCACACAGGCCTTGCTTCTGCCTGGTGCAAATTCAGTATTTCATTAATTTAGCATTTCCTAAATTAAATTTCTCTGTTCTCATGGTTGTTTCTAAAGAGAGGTTCAAACTGTTGTTTTGAAATTGCTGAAGTGAGAAGGTCTGGAACGTTTCCAATTTGTTTTTCCTCCCCCCAGAAACACTTAGCAGAAAATTTGTCCAAACAAACTTCTTCCTACAGACCCTTTCCATTACAATGGGCAGGCGTTTTCCAGACAAAAGATTTCCACTGAAAAATTCCTCCTCAAAGCTGATGAAAACCCAGCAGGATTTCCCACTGTTGTTCCATCCACTGCTCTCCTTATCTGTGCCACAGCCTGTGGATGGATAATGCCATGAGAAATGTGGCATTTCAAAGCCAGACATGTATTTCGAGATACATTTTCGATGCAATCAAAAAGACGGGGTGCAGCTAAAGGACAGGCACCCAGATTCCAGACTGGCATCCTCAAACCAGGGCATCCTAAAGCAAATTCCTCAGCCAAGGGCGAGGCCAGCCCAGCCCTGGCGTGGTGAACAAGGAAGAGAAAGCAGGAGGTGGTTTGGAGAAATGTTTGTTCACACAACAAACTGCTCCCTTCGGTAACACGAAACCCCTCGGATGACTCTGCAGACCTGACTGCAGCAGCTTCCAGGAATTCTGTCTCATTTACAATAGGTGAGTCAACAACAGGTGTCCTTGGAGGAGGTGCTGCTGCTGTCCCAAACAGGAACGTTCCTGCTGGGAAGCCAGGCTGGAGAGGGGAGCTGGGGCTGCTGCAGCTGGGAGCTCTCCTGGCCCCACTCCCCAGAGGAGCCCACCCAGCACCACCCAACCACACCAACAAGGGAGAAGCTCCCACTGGAGTCCAGAGCAGGCACCAGGACAATCAGAGGGATGGAGCAGCTCTGCCATGGGGAAAGGCTGGGAGAGCTGGGGGTGTTCTCCAGGGCCTTTCAGTGCCTCAAGGGGCTCCAGGGAGAGCTGGAGAGGGACTTGGGCCAAGGGATGGAAGGACAGGACAAGGGGGAATGTCCTGAAGCTGAAGGAGGGCAGCTCTGCAGGTGGGGTCTCACCTGAGCAGGGCAAAGGGGCAGAATCCCCCCTCCCCTGCTGCCCACACGGGTGGGATATGAGATATGGGGGATACATAAAGAGTTAGGAAATGTGGGAATAGAACCTGGGTGATATCCCCAGGGACACTCACTAAAATCTGGACTCAGATGAATTGTCAGGCCAAGATGCTTTACCTGCTCTGTGGCTGTTGCTTCTGTAAGACTGGAACCTCTTCCAAGCAGGGTCATCCTTCATCTGCTCCCCTGGCACTCAAGCCAGGGCACTCAAGAAAAGCAGGTGGAAAGAACAGGAGTGATGTCACCAGCCCCCTTCACACCTTGTCTCCTGAACCAGTCCCAGCAGATCACGCTCCTGCTTGGTGGTTCATGAACACCAGACCAGCATTCAAATAAACCTGAGAAATCTCGGAATTACTGGAAGGAATAATCAGTTTGGGAAGAAACTTGGAAAGTCTCCTCTGTAAAGTGCTTTCAGCTCTGCTAATAAATAATATTATTATTAAAAACTGTAGGTAGGCAGAAAGCACAGGCTGGGGTACAGCTCCCGTTGAGCCTGGACTGGTGGTGCCCCCATTTTTCATTTGCTCTGGGCATGGAGTGATTTCCCCTCCAAAATCCCAGACCCAGCACCAAACACGAGGAGCAGCACAGCCAGGAGAAGGGCAGGACCCACATCACCAGCACTGCAAACACCAGGAGCAAACCTGGAGCTCTAAAATAAGCAGATCGGGGGGAAACTGCAACCAGCGAGCAGCTGGGAGGGTGAGGCAGCAGCAGCCTGGTGGAGCAGGTGTCGGCTCCCCAGAGACCACAGAGCAGCCAGGAGGAGAGCCGTGTGCTTTTCCTTCCAGGAAGAACCCCTTTCCATGGCAAAGCCAGCCCTGGGCACCACAGGGACGCGGCAGAGCCGCTCCGTGCACGCAGCTGCCCCACATTGTTCATCTCCCGGGTTGTTTTCTACGTCCGAGTGGGTTTTAACTGCCTCCCACCAAGATCTGCTTCCGGACTGGCTCACCAGAGAGGAGCGTGGAATGTGATGCCTGGAGAGGATGCCCAGGGCCAGGCCCAGCCCTTGAGGATGGGCAGAGGAAGGCAACGATTAATTTTAATTGCTGATGAGATCCGGGATTAATTCCTGGCTCTCTAAACTTTCCATAACACTTTGACTGAGTCATTACAATTCAGAACCACTTGGCAGTGAGTTGCCAACCCCCCCATGCCGTTTGGGAATTAGACACTTGAATACTTCTTTGGATCTGGCCCTGATTTCGGCTGTCAGTTATCCAGCCTGCAGAACAACACTGCTCCTGCCTCTCCTCCACAATCCCACCCCACCTGTTCTGCTGTGAGACCCTCAAGGCAGAGACACCTTATTTGGGCACTTCATAAAACAGGACCTAGGCTTTGGCAGAGCTCTCTGCTTTCCAGGGTTCCTAACAGAGGAACTTTTTTCCACATAGAAGTCCTAAGAATTGGGTGTTGCTCACTGCTGCCTTGTTTCACCCAGGAAACAGCTGCACCTGTGTTAAGTGGTTGGGTTTGTTTTTTTTTTTATCATGGGCCATCTGACAGAAGTGCCAGTATCTGAGTTGAAAAGCCTGTTTTCAGGTTGCTGGATCTCTTTTCTGAAAGCATTTTCAAGCACAGGATGGCACTGAGGTGCAGCAGTGCCCCATGGGCTCTGCAGCTGGGACCTCCCCCAAAACTGGCAGGGAAGGGATGAGTCCAGGGTTCCTTGTCACTGGGAAAAGATGGTCCCTCCCCATCAGCACTTCTGAGTGGACAGGACCAGTCCCTGTGATTCCACACTGGTCCCAGAGTTCCTCCCCAGTGACTCCAGCCCTCTATGAACACAGGCTGGACACCACAAGCCAGTCTTGAGCCTGATCTAAACCCTGCTGAAGTCTTTCCAACAGCTGGCCCAGGTCTCTACAGGAGGCCCTGGCAACATTTCGGGGTTTAAAGTAGTCCCTCTCTTCGGTCAGCAGCTGGAAAACCCATGCTTTAAATGTCTACAATTGCCAAAAATAATACCAAAGCAGAAATACCTAAAATTCACCTGTCTTTTGGTTGACATCATCCTCTTTTTGTGCTGAGGAGTGAGTGGGGTGAGCTGCTGGCTTTGGGAATATCTCAGCTGCCACAAGAGAAGGCTCCAGGTCAGTCTAGACACACCTAACCCCACAGAAAAACAACTGCCAAAACCAGAAATCCAACATTCTCCTGTGTACCCTTGGGAAGAGCTAAGCGGAAAGCGGCGAGCAGCGAGTGCCAAATGCAGCTGCAGCTCCGACGTGCTCCTCTGCAGCCCTGCAGCTCCGGTGGGTAACGGGGACTTTCCCATGACAGCACCAGCAGAAAGCCGTATTTCCCATCATAAATCCCTCAGCCAGCTCCAAGTCTCCACCTAGGACTGCACAATGCAGCCGTAAATCCTTTGCACCCAAACACGCAACAAACGCCTTGGCAGTGCTCGCGCTCCTGGAAGGGCTTTGATGTTTATTGCAATTCCAGCTGCGCCGGCCGCCTCCCGATTATTGCTGGGAGCTGTTTATACAGCCAGGGCTCTCCAAAAATCCAGTACTGGCAGCAGCGCTGGGAGGGGATGGTTTCCAGCCCCAGAACCCCCTGGGATGTCTGCAGGGAGCCGCGGCACGTGGCGCGTTTTGTGCGTCCCCATCCTGCTGCCCGGGCCCACAGCAGGAGTTCGGGCTCATCCTGCTCTGCACAGATCCACCCCGCCCCTGTGGGATCTGGGGTGCTGAGCACCCTCCCCAGAACAAAACACCCAACAGAACAGGACTTTTGCTTGTTTGAGTTGGCAGGGAAGGCATAACAAGCAGCAGCGGCCAGAAGTCAGAGCCAGGCCTGCTCCACTTTGAAATGAAGTGTGGATGTGTTTAGAGAAGCCAGGGCCGTTTATTCCGGAGCAAAATGCCAGAAGGGGATCTCCAGCCCTCGGCCTCTCCACAGCAAGGCCGGGCACTTCTCCACAGCCACACTCCAGAGCCGGGCGAGCATCGGCTCAGCCACAGGGACCCCAGGAACTGAGCATTGGAAAAAACCTGTTTTTTCATCTTGTTTGCAATAACCCCGAGGTTTAGGTTTGCAAACAGAGAACTTCAGAAGTTCTCCAGTGTGACCCTCAGTGGCAGGACAAGCTGCAGTGAAGGAAGCGTTGAGTACAATCCTTTCCTGCTGTCCTAGAGCCAGGGATGCTGGAGCTGGCCTATGGATGGTGCCATCAGCGATGGCAGAACAGGGCAATGTCACCTCCCTCACCCTCAGCTTCCTCCCATCCCCTGAGGCTCTGTTCAAGCTCTCAGATTTCTCCTCATCTACACCAAAAATGGTGGAATAAATGGCCAGCTCAGCACCTTCATTCTCCTTTTCCTCTGGCAAAGGCTAAGTGCAGACAGCAACTCTTTCTCCAGCGATTCTGGGTGCTTTCCACAGCAATTCTGGGTGCCATGAAAAATTTCCTGTGCTCATTTCCATAAAGGTGTCACAGCTACATCTCCCCACAGGAAAACAAGACAACGGGTCCTGCAAGGGAATTTTGGAGAAAGGGGAGCTGTTTGAGTCTGGCAGCTGCTGGAGGATATTGACCCCCTCCCCCCAGGATGATCTCAACACATTATTTTTTGTGCCAAATGGAGAAGGTATCTATAGGCATTTGCAAACCAATATTCAGAATCGTTCCCCTTCCTCAAAAGAAGAATCTCTACCTCTTTAGGAAGGTCAAACGTGCCTAAAACATTCTTTCTTCCCCATTATATTAACTGATTTAGTAGGTGAGGTACAGCTGCCCATAACCCTGTCTTTTACTGCCCTGATACTCCTTTAACTTGCTCCTCAAAACCCTCAGGGAAGGATATCCCATAAATTCCCCAACACAACGTCTCTTAGCACCTCACCATCCTTGTGCTAAGGCAGGTTCCTATTGCCCAGCCTTCCTTTTCGTTGCTGCAGATAAAGATCCTTGTTTTCTGATCCTGCTCCAAATGGATTTTAAAAACCAATCAGTCCCTCCCTGTCTGTGTAATTAAGGATCTGATCCTGTCTCCTCTTCATGGACTGAACAGGATAGTTTTCCCAGCCTGCTGCCCAGTAAACTAGACGAGAAAAACATGGAAAAGGTCTGAAAAGTCCGGTCTGATTTTCACAGCCAAATCATGTTGGGAATAGACCACATTTTATTATGTGTTCACCATGGTTTACACACTTCCTGTTTGGCTGGGATCACTGTCATAACGCCTCAGACACAAAAACAATTATGGCTCCAAAGCAATTCCGTGAGGAAAATGAGATCAATCAGGAACTCGCTACACCCAGAGGGTGCTGGGGGTGAGCTCTGAGCCAGGCCCTGGAAAACCACACTCGGTGCTGAGGGTCTCCTTCCAGCCACTCCTCCCTGCAGGGCCCTCAGCGCCTCCAGGCACCCACAGCTCATGGACCTACCCCAGAGTCCATCTACATCACCCCTACAGCTCCTGGTATCAAATCACAGAATCACAGACTGGTTTGGTTGGAATGGACCTAAAGACTCATTTCATCCCACCCCTGCCATGGCAGGGACACCTCCCACTGTCCCAGGCTGCTCCAAGCCCCAGTGTCCAACCTGGCCTTGGGCACTGCCAGGGATCCAGGGGCAGCCACAGCTGCTCTGGGCACCCTGTGCCAGGGCCTGCCCACCCTCACAGCCAGGAATTCCTTCCGTGTAGCCAAACTAACCCTGCTCCCTTTTGATTTGCAGCCATTACGGGGTGCTGCAGGCTGGAAATCTGAGATAGGTCAGAGCCAGAGGGTTTTAGAAGTGTCTGGTCCCCTCGTTGGTGAGAAAGGGGCCTGGCGAGGAGCTCTGTCACTGCTGGCTCAGGAGAGATGAGAAGCAGCAGCTGAGCTGCATCTGCCCCCAGGGAGGGCAGGCTCTGGCTGAGAACGGGCACTGCTGGCACTGCCTGGTGCTGCCTGGCCGGACCCTCCCCTGCCCCTCCTGCCAAGGCACTGCCCCCACCACAGAGCCCTGCGGCACCACGAGGGCACAGTGTGCTGGAAGGATTCAACCTTCCCTGCTGTCCCCCTCTGCCCAAATCCTTTATCCCCCGTGGGACTCTGGTGAGATGGGTCACCAGCAGAGTCAGATTCAGCTGCTGTCCGTACCTGTAGTGTCATTTCTTTCATTAAACTTAACCACGGAGAGCACCAGGGTCACCAGCAATAATCATTTTAAAATCCCAATTAGGATGCACATCCCAGCAATGACAGACTCAAAGTCACCTTCCCAAAGTTAAACCAGCTGGGTTGGATTTGAGCCTTTAAAGCGTATTTACATTTTCCAGGTCTTGTCCTCAAGTGTGGGACATTGCTTTCTCCCATTTTCAAGGGCAGCATTTTTAATTGGCATCTCATCTAACCCTTGGGGTTGGACTACATGACCTTGAAAGTTCCCTTCCAATCCAAAATACTCTGCTCTGTGGTTCCATGAGCACAGGACTCTGGGAGCTGGGGCTTAAGGAAAACACCATGGATGCAATATGAGGGATTGTGGCAGGGCTGCTTTGTCAGGAACCCAAAAGAAAAGTAAGGGTTCAGCTCCAGACAGGGAGGAACTGGAGTGTTAATTTACTCAGTGTTAATTTACTCAGAGCCTGACAGTTTTACACTCAGAGTTTGCTACTACTTCTCTGCTAATGTTTTTGGGGGAATCCCATATTTTAAAGTCCTTCTGACAGAAGATGAGGAAAACCCAAATCACACAAGGAACAAGAACAGCAGTGCATTGGTGACCATCCCAGATCAGCACCACTGACACTCCTGCTCTCTCCTTTCAGGTCCTGCAGCTTCCACAAACTCCTCCACCCCTGCTGGCACAGGTACCTCTGGGCTGTGATGTGCTGTGCGTGTCTGTTTGGGTGTGGGTCACACAGAAGTGTGGGGATGCAAATGGAGAGGCCCCAAATGGGAACCTGATTCAAAACTCCCATCTGCTGAGGGATCTTCTCCCAGCATCCTGCCCCATCCACCACCATCCACCCCCAGATCTCCAGGGGACATGGAGGGCACTGTGCCCCAGAGGGGGACCTGGCTTGGCTTGTCTGGAAGAGTGTGAGGCTGTGTTCCAGGAAGCCTGGGGAAAGCAGAGGGATCCTGCCTCATCTTTGCTCCCCATTTCCCCCAGCTGTTGGCCTGTTATCCCCTATGGATCCATGGATCCTCAGAGCCAAGCTCCCTTCGGTCCCCACAGCCACAGCAGTGACAAAGCCTCTCCTTGGCATCTCTTGTCCCCCTCACCCTTTCTGCTCTCACTGGCTGCAATGGCCCCTTTCTGGCCCATCCTTCACCCCTCCCCTTGGTGGGATGTCACCAACCTGGAAATGTCACCTTGGTGTCTCTGCTTGTGCTCCAGGTCAATCTCAACCAAAAGTACACAGCCCTGAAGGCAAGAACCACACCTCAGGTAAGGCTCCGTGGAGAGCGCTCGGGGACAGCCCAGTGTGTAACTGGTGTGACCCCAGTCCAGCCAGGCCGCCCAGCAGTGACTGGGGCTGTGCAGACAACAGTGGTGAGGAGCAAGGAAATTGTGTGGTGTCAGGGCTTCTGATCCAGCCAACTCAGCCCACAGGGATCAAGGCACAGGTGTGAGCAAAACCGGGGGAGAAATACCACTAAATTGAATAGGGAGAGTGAGGTGATCATAGAGTAGAATCCCACAATGGTTTGGGTTGGAAGGGACCTTAAAGCTCATCTGATTCCACCCCTGCCATGGGCAGGGACACCTTCCACTGTCCCAGGCTGCTCCAAGCCCCGTCCAACCTGGCTGATCTTTAAAATCCCTTCCAACCCAAGCCTTTCTATGATTTTGTGATATGTACAGGAAACAAATTACACAAGAAATGATCTCTCCAGATCCACATCTGTTAGTGTCCACTTGGACCTTTGGAGTCAGATCTCTTCCTGCTATATTTCAGGGAAAAAAAAAATCTAAGTATATTCACCCTTCTGGAAGGACCCCAAAAATATCATGAAATAAAATCTCAAAAATATCTCAGCTTCTGCTTTCAAGACTTGCAGACAAAAAGAAACTTAATCCTAAATTCTAATATTTCAGTGAAGCATTTGGATAAAGGGAAAAAGCCCCCACCACACTAGCCTTGAAACCATTTCACCATTTTCTGTATTTATTAGAAAGCCAAGAGAAGTCTAGACAAGGAACTTGCCTATAAATTCCCAGCTGGTGATGCACTCTTCCTTGCAGAGGGATTATTGAAAGCTTTTTCCCCCCACATCTTGCTCTGGACCAGGTGCAGTTTGGAGCAGCAGGTTGAGGCAGAGGACGGAGCCTCCAGACCACTTCAAGAGCTGAATTATTTGTGCTTGGAGACTCCCAGTGAAATGAAACGTGAAAGTTGGCATTTCAGAACACAGGGAAATGATCACAGGCAGCTCCAGGCAGTTCAGGTGTCCAGTGACAAAAACACCTTCACTTTCCAAAGCAGGGAAAGGAGCAGTGGCAAACCCCGACTTTCTCCATGTGTTCGCTGAGCTCTGCCAGCTCAGCAGCTCCTCACAGTGAAAAGACCAAAAGCGAATTCCGAAGTACAAGAGCTCCTTGACTCGGAGCAGTTGAAGTCTATTTCCCTGCTTTCCCTAGCAGAATATTCCTAACTCTAGAGGAATTTGAGAACTCTGCAATAGCTGTGCCCTCTCCATGCTGTTTCCTAGCTGACCTTTTTGAAGTAACCCTCCAATTTCCCTACAGCGCCATTGGTAACTCCAGCACCATCGACCACCCTGGGCCCCACCCCTCTGGGTCAAACTACGACAGCCAAACCCTCCCCCGTCACTACACCAACCCTGACAGCAACCACTGAGCGAGGTAAGGATGGAAAACTCAAATATTTGCTCAGGCAGGAGCTGTTTGTGCCTCCCTCCTTACTCAAGCCAATCTGCAGGCATCAGAATATCAGGCTAGCCCACACTGTGCCGGTTATTCAGCCATTCTGCAAATATTGAATTTCTCTGAGTCTTTGCTGAAAGAGCAGCTCATTCCAACTCCCCAGATGGACACAGCCAGGCCAAGACTGTATCAGAATACCCAGATCATGCTTTATCAAATACTGGAGCAGCTCCAGCCTCCCCAGGCTCCCTCTCCCAAGCTCACCTGTCAGGCACACTCTGAACTGACTCCACACCTTGCTAACGGGGCATCCTGATGTCTGTCTGCAGGGAAATAAAGATTTTTACTCCATGGGCAGCCAACAGCTCTCCACAGTGGAATCTGTAGTGGCTTCACAAGTTAATTGTCCTTTCCCATGTTTTCTTTACCTAGATGATCAATCCAGTGGAAACAGAAGCACAGCAGCTCCTTCTTCAACACCTCCAGGTACTTTGTCCCTTTAGAGAGTAACAATAAGATCAGATAATTTCATGGCAATCAATGGCACAGGTTCTCTAAGCACGAGTCTTTTTTTGGGGGTTGAGCCACCCTTAATACCCAAAATCACATTATAAGCAGTGATAAACACAAGACAAATGCTCTTAACATCCTCTGCTGGGATGAACTTGAGCAGTAGAACAATAGATCTATGTTTAGGAGAAAGGAGCTCTTTTAAAATCCTGTTAAATAAATGTAATTTTGCTTTTGACAGTTTGCTTAACTCAACCTGTAAGCACAAATTAGAGAACTCAGTAAGAGTTTTCTCAGAATAAGGGCAGAATCCAAGAGACCGGAAGACTGAAATCTGACAACCGAGCTGATACTCCATTACAAATTCAGCCTCAAAAAAATTGTGGTCAAGGAACTTCTCTGCCTTTCCAAGTAGCTCTCAGATCTCTAACACAAGCAAGGTGAGGAACCCGTGGTCAGCTGTGCCCACGCAGATGCCCACCCAGCACAGCCAGGAGCCCTTTGCTCAGAGCAGATCGCTGTTCCTTCCAACCCTGATTTACCACTGAGAAGCTCCACACCACTCTGACTAAAGATGCTGATGCTTCCAAAAGCCAGGTCTCCCATTGTGTGAGATGCAACATTTCCCAGGGATGGGGTATCCATGCCAGGCTCAGCAAACCACAGCTTCTGCCCATGGCTAGAAGAACAATTTCAGAATGAAACAAAGAATTTGATGACTGGGGAAAAAAGTGTACACCAGCAGGCCCTGCTTCTCCAGACTGTTCTGCTTCTGAAACAGCTAGATTGGTTATTTCATGCCTTCTTCCCTTTTTCTTCTGGCTTTTGGCAAAATCCCATTCCAAACCAGGGATGTTGGCTGTGGGACAGGCCCTGGGTTCAGCTGCTCCCCAGGGCAGTGCAGGGGCTGTGCACAGCTCTGCAGGCAGCACAGCCCTTTGGCCAGCGCTGCTGCTGGGAAGGTGAGGGTGGAAAAGCAGGGAAGAAGATTCTACTTGACTCACAGATGATCCTCTGAAGCTCTGAAGTATCACTTTTAGTCTCCTGACAGGGCCTGTAGCTGCTCATTAAGGTCGATGCAGACACTGTGGCTGTTCAACAACAGCCTGGAGGCAGCAAAGGATGTTTTTTCTCCTTACGAGTGAAACACACGGGCTGGCTTCACATTTCCTTGCACAGTCACTGGAAGCAGCTGTCACAAACCACACTGCTTCACACAAGCCAGTTTATCCCACTGAGAACTGGAGTCCTTGTTTGGACAAACCTCTGCTCTGCCACATCTAGCCTACACCTGGTGTGCAAGTTAGCCCAACTCAAATGGGTTTAATTACTTCTAGACAACCCAGAACAGCAAATCCACTCATTTCAAGTCCAGGCACAAGCCAAACAGTCAGTCCACACCCACATTCTGCAACATTTCTTCCCTACAGCAGACTTATTTTAAAGTCTCAATGTTTATGAGCTGTAGCACATCTATAACCTTCCCAGCTCAGTCTTCCAGCCTTCCCTTGCTGTTTCTGCCCCAAACCTGCACCTGGGACTGAAGATGCTAAAGAATTTACAAAAAGGTATTTGAATTTTGGTTCCCTAGGTTTCCATTTAGACATTTGGAAAATAGTACAAAGTATCTTCGGTGGGAAGCTGATTCCATGTTTCCCCAGGTATCGCCAGCACTACTGTGAATCCATTCTCCTCTCCAGGTGCCCATTCATTCCTTTGGTTCTTAGATGACACTGGAGGGCTAGACTCACATTCTGTGTCTCTCTGTGCAGGTCAGGATCCCATGAGGAATGAGAGCACCACGACATCGGTGACTCAAGGTGCTTCCTCCTCGCAGAGAGGTGATTCCTGCTCCGTATTTCATATTCCTCTGCACAGCCAGCAGCAAGGTCATCACACTGCTGGCTTCAAGAGTTCCTGAGGGGTGCTGAACATCCCATCCAGCCCTTGAAAAGCCTGTAAAGCTCTGCAGAAGCAGCACTTCAGGGCAACCTCTTGAGCCTTGGAACAGCAGGAAAGGTGCCACTATGGCAAAAGGTTGTAAAAGGAGGGAGACAGGACAAACTCCCTCCCTCCTCAAACGCACTGCCAGGGCTGAGCTTGACCTGCCATGCTGAGTTTCCTCACTGGGGTCCCAGAAGGAAGCTCTGAGGATGTTCTCAGCTTGTCCATAACAAGGGGCCCCACCAAGGCAATGATTGCACACAGGTCTTGCTCACTTTGCTGTTAAGATTGATGGGCGTGGCCAGGATCCAACCTAAGTCTCTTCAATAATGTGCAAGTGAGAGTTAGGTCCTCTAGCATGGCTAGGAATGCTGTTCCCAGCCATGGAAGAAGGACTTTTATGTAAATCTACCTCTGTCCCCTCTGTAGGCACCTCAGAACCCGTCACCACAACTCCGAGCTCCTCCGGCCACGTGCCCGAGCCCACCCCGACAGACGAGAAATCGCCGCTGACGGTGGCAGCCTTTGGTAAGGTCTTGTGCCACCTGGGGAGAGGAGGGGGCTCTGTTTCACCAGGCCACGCTGGTTTGGACACCCAGCTTCAGGAGGCCCTGGCACAGGGTGCCCAGAGAAGCTGTGGCTGCCCCTGGATCCCTGGCAGTGTCCAAGGCTGGGCTGGATGGGGCTTGGAGCAGCCTGGGACAGTGGAAGGTGTCCCTGCCCATGGCAGGGGTGAAACAAGTTGATCTTTAAGGTCCCTCCCAACCCAAACCATTCTATGATTCCATGGTTCTAAGTCCGAGGGATTCTTGGCAGGACAAATTTCCCATGCAAAGAATTGTTTGATTTATTAAGGCCTGATGTCAGTATCAAATCTACACTTGATTTAAAGTGTCTGAACATGGTTTATAGGACAGATAACAGCACCCACAGCTCTAGCTTGTCCCTCACTGTTACATTACTTATTTATCTGGCTTTACACACTTTTGGGATAAGATTTACCAACTGTAGCGGGAACATACTGACTCCTATCAATCCCCAGTGTAATCAGCTGACTTCTGCTCTGCTGGCACTGCCTTATCAATTAAGTATTTATTGATTAAGTATTCATAGAAGCCCTTTGAGGTTAAAACACAGGAGGATAAAGCTATTTGTTCTAACAACTATTTGCTTCTCTGCCTATTATGTACCATGCTCACACTAATGAAAATATTGATTTCCTACCCAAGTTTTGATGTCAAAGTCTCTCTGCTACTCAGACAGTTCTTTCCGCCATCCCCAGGTGTCATCAGCTTTGTCATTATCCTGATAGTGGTGGTCATCATCCTGGTCAGCGTGGTCAGCCTGAGGTTCAAGTGCAACCACTCCAAGGACTCAGAAGGTATTTGTCTGGGGGAGTCTCTACTTCCCTAATCCACAAGTCACCAGTTCCCATGTGGATCTGGCAGTTCCTAAAAGATGCATTTGAAAAGCTTACCCAGCGGTGGGCAGGTTTGGAAGCCAGACTGGAACATGGATTGAGCAGTCAGGAATGCAGTGTGAGCTCCTCGCTAGAGCTTCAGCCCAGCCTCGTCTGGACATGGTCTCAAGTGCCCTGCAGCTCAAATTCCAAGAGGCAGGCAGGTCTTCCAGCAAAAATCACGGAGTTTGACACAGCTTTTCCCTAGGAATCCCATTTCCCACGAAGCAGTGCCCACCAGAGGGCCAGGCCGCTCTGCAGCAGGGCAGACACCTTCCCAAAGCCCAGAGGGTGCCAGTGACCGAACTGGCAGCAGGGCCAGCACGTCCTGCCTGTGTCCCCTTGGCTGAAGGCATTTCTCCAATCAACTCCCAAGTTTCCCCCACAGTGTCTCCAATCTCATTCAGATTCCATTTGTATCCCTGCACAAAGTAATTCAGAACAGAGCTGATTTATTTTATGGCTTAGCTGGGATGATTTCTCACCTCTACATCACCAACTGCTTTTCTCCCTGCAGACAAACAGAAACCAGGAACCTCCATGGTATCAGAGAGGTAAGGCTGCTCACGCTACCCACATCTGATTGAGAGAGCCTGTTTTATCCCAGAGCTAACTTTAGCAAGGAAGAGAGGCTGCTTTGGTTATTTCAGGTGGAAGGAAACATCTCAAGACATCTTTGAGACAAATAAGAAAGCAAAATCAGCTTTGGTAACACTTCATCCTCTGACAGAGAAATAGGTAGAAGGTCGATATTTAGGGGCCTCATTTCAAAGCTGCACTGAGAGAAGACTCATCCCCTTCCCAAAGCAGATTGTTTGTCTTTCTTTGCCTAGACACAGACTTGAGGTCTAAACTTGAGTTTTGGGATCTCAAAGCAGTCTTAGATATCTCCCAAGATGCCCATTACTGTTTCCCAGTGAGAGCAGGATGAGGGGGCCCCAGCTCAGAGACCTTTGGAAGAGAAGCCTCAAGCAGAGAATGGTCCATCAGAACCCCATGGTCCATCACTGCTACTCCAGAAGAGAGGCTGAATGTGGGAAAACAGCAAGAAACAAGAGCTGGAAAGGACCAAAACACATTGCTCCTATTTTTCCATCTGACAGTTTCCTAAACCCTGCTTTGGAAAGGGACATGGGGAGCAGAGTCTGTAAGTATTTAGGTGCCAAATTTGCATCAACATCAGTGGTTTCCAAATAGCCTTAATTATCATGATCCAAGGGATCTGAAGCCACTGAGGCAGAACATGCCAGGAAATAGGACAGTGCTTAAGGTTCCCTAACCCCAAAGTCACCCAGTCTCCACTGGCCCAGAATGCACATCCCAGCCCTCAGGGCAGGAAAAAAGGGGAAATTCACCTTCCAAAGCCTTGTAACTCACTATGGATGGGCCTGAACCAGGACAGCAGCTCAGTGGGCAATGGAAACCAAACCTGGCCCGTGTACCATCCTCGGCCTTGCCTGTTTGCCTCCAGCTGAGTGAAAAGAAACTTCGTCCCTGGAGGTGTCCAAGGAACAACTGGACGTGGCACTCAGTGCTCTGAGCTGCTTCACAGGGTGGTGATTGCTCAGAGGCTGGACTCAATGATCTTAGGGGTCTTTTCCAACCTCAGGGACTCTGTGATTCCCTCTCTCGTTTCCCAGAGTAATCAATGTCCCCTCTCCTTTGCAGCTGCTCGGCAGACACGAGCCAGAAGGGGAACATCACTCTGATCTCCATGAAGAACATCAACACCAACAACAGCATGAGCTACCCTCCATCAGAAAAGGTTTCCCTTTTCAGCCTTGCTTTTTAGGGAGTCAGCTGGGGATCATTCCTCTGGCTGGATAAGAGCATGCCTTGAGGTATTTCTTTGCTCTTTTATTCCTTCAGAAATAGAACAAAAAACAGCTGCCACCAAACTTCTAAAGGTCCAAACTGGTTCCAGTGAAAAGTCTGGGTGCCCATCTCAGGTTTACCTGGGCTGGCTGAACTCGAGGTGCCACGTTTACCTCATGTGTACAGGTGACATCACCTGTGGCCAGCTGCAAAGCTGGAGGGGTTTGTCAATAAATGAAGAGGGCTGTGAAAAATCAAGGTCTCACCCTCCAGCCCAGTTACCCACTCCTGCCCCACAGGTGACTGAAGCACATCCCTGTCAGTGCTCTCAGGTCCATCCCACACGAGGAATTCACATCATTTTCTGCTGTTTTAAAGCTGGGACTGAGTTTGGGAGAACACATTGCTCAACTCCCTTTGTCAGCCCAAGCAGGCTGCTGATACACCACATTTTGTTCTTTTGGCAGGTGCTATGAAGCCAAGAGCCCAGAGCTTGAAGCTGACACGTGACAACCAGCAGTGGCTTTCTAGGTTCTTTTTTTTTCCTTCGGGGAAAGAGTAAGGGTGGACTTTATATATAAATTATTATGTCCTTTCCGATCAGTACATTTACAGTAGTGTCCTACATAGCTTCCCCACCTGGGGCCTAAGGGCTTTCTCCAGTTACAGCCTGCCACGCTCGGTGGTTGATACCTAACTCTATTTTTGATATGCCTTCAAACACTCAGATAATTGCAGCAGCAAGAAGCACCAAGGCACCACCTACTCCGCTAATAAACCGCTGCCTTGTATTAATGGCCTTTATAGTCTGTGCCAGGCAGTCACGGGCTCGTTAATCAGCGTAGCCCCACTGGGTCGAGCCAGACCTGTGCGTTGGGAAAGCCTGATCTGAAGCTGAAGGCCTGATGGGACTTAAATGCCCAGGTTCTAGGTCAAATCCCAGCACGTCTGCTCCAAGCCCCTTGTCCCCAATGCCCTCATTGTCCCCACAGCAGTGGGATGGTCACATCCACCTACCTCACAGGGTTGTTGTGAGGCCGTGTTAATCCGTGTCTGTAAAGCGTTTGGAGAGTTGTGAATTAAAGGTGCTGCTGAAATGCAGATTGCCAACTTAAACACTTTATTATTATTATTATTATTAATAATAATAACGGAGCTTCAGGAAGGCAGATCGTTATCTGCCCACACGCTCAAAGGCTCAGCTGAAGTGTAAGGAACAAAGTGCCTGCATAGACCAGGGTTTATGAGTGGTCACAAGCAAAATGCTGAGCTCCTTCAGCTCCTGGAGTCTGGCAGCCCAAGTTTGCCAGGACAGCTTCCATCATTTCCACAACTGCTTTCCCAAAGCTTCCTGGTAGGCCAGAAGAGCAGCATCCCCTTGTACAGCGCAAGAGGCAGCTGTGCTTCCTGGCAAGGAAATGTTCAGCAAAATAAATGCAACATTTTCACAGCTCCTGGTAAGAGCCAGCGCACTTTCAACCTTTTAACAACTGCATCAGGTAGTTTGATAAGTTGTTTTTTAATAAATGAAGCTTTTCTGGTAACACTCATGAAAAGTAAAGTGTTGTCACTCACCCAGGCTCCACCAGACGGGTGAATTTGCTTAACACAAAATCCCGGGTAATTCCCAATTAGATGAACCCAGCCCCAGTTCCCAGAGACCTGTGACTCCACACATGGAGCACTACAAGTAGATTTACAGTGACCGTAAAGCTTTAACAAATCTCCCCAAACCTCTGAGATCCCATAGGATCTCATCGCTGCTCTAGTTTTCCTTCCTTTGACCTCCTTCTTCCCACAGGTCCTTGAGGGTCTTAAAATGAGGGTGCTGAGGCCCTGGCACAGGGTGCCCAGAGAAGCTGTGGCTGTCCCTGGATTCCTGGCAGTGTCCAAGGCCAGGCTGGATGGGACTTGGAGCGGACTGGGATAGTGGAAGGTGTCCCTGGCAGGTGGGATGAGGGGAACCAGCAACAGCATTAGCAATGATGAAGGCAACTGGGAAATGTCTTGGAGTGGGGGGCAAGAACTGGGCACAGCCCTCGAGGTCCCTCAGCAGCGCCAGCACAGGGGACAGGCACCGCCCTGGTCCTGCTGCCACCCCAGAGCTGGCACAGCCCAGGTGCCCTTGGCCTCTTGCCCACCTGGGCTCATGTTCAGCTGCTGTCACCAGCACCCCCAAGGCCTCTCCTGATGGGATCCAAAGCTGTTCCAGAGTGTCCAAAGGAGGGAGCGGGGCTGGGGAAGGGTCTGGAGGGGCCACCCGAGGGGCGGCTGAGGGCACCGGGCTGGGGCAGCTGCAGC
>VZTJ01006182.1:1831-21379 GCA_013397795.1 Orthonyx spaldingii | reverse complement strand
GGCGCGGGGCGGCGGGCGCTGAGCGGGCGGCGGCGGCCGCGGGCAGACATGACCTACACGGCCGAGCAGCTGGACGGGGTGCGGCGGTGAGCGGCGACGGGGGGCCCGCGGCAGCGCGGGGGGCGCCGCGGAGCGGGGAGCGGGGCCGGGGGGTGCCCGGGGAGCGAGGCCGGGGAGCCCCGGGGTAACCCCGCGTTCGCCCTCAGGATCAAGCGGTGTCGGGATTACTACGAGATCCTGGGGGTGAGCCGGGACGCCGGCGAGGAGGAGCTGAAGCGGGCGTACCGCAGGCTGGCCCTCAAGTTCCACCCCGACAAGAACCGCGCGCCCGGAGCCACCGAGGCCTTCAAAGGTGAGGGGCGCGGGGGCGCCGTGAGGGGCAGCGCCGGTGCCGAGGCGCCGGGCGGGGACACAGACGCGGCAGCGTCCTCACACAACCCCGCTGCGGCTCGGCCCGGTTTCCTGCAAAATACGCATCTCCCTTAGAAACGACGGGAAATCTATCCCAGGTCTCATTCCCAGGGAGTTCTGAGGAACTTTACAAGGGCCTGGAGGGACAGGACAAGGGGGAATGACTTCTACACTGACAGAGAGCAGGGTTAGGTGAGATTAGAAAGACGTTCCCCCCTGTGAGGATGCTGAGGCCCTGGCACAGGGTGCCCAGAGAAGCTGTGGCTGCCCCTGGATCCCTGGAAGTGTCCACGGCCAGGCTGGATGGGGCTTGGAGCAGCCTGGGACAGTGGGAGGTGTCCCTGCCCATGGCAGGGGATTGGAATGAGATGACCTTTATGGTTCCTTCCAACCCAAACCATTCTGGGATTCCATGATATTGCAGAAGGTTCAGAACTTGGAAGTGTCACTGTCCATGCAGGAGAGTGGGGTGTCTGTCAACCATAACTGCTCCTTGTCATGAATAAATTTTTATTTATATATATATATATGGGAATGTGAAATTTAATCCAATAGGCCGTGTGTGGAGTTCTCAGTTACATTGCAGTCCTGTATCAGCAGTGTTACTGTCTAAACTCATAAATATTTTCCCTTTCCATGCAGCACAGCACGAGGAAAGCAAGTGGTTCATTCGTAGTCTGTTAAAACCAGGAGCTTCTGAATGGCTGTTCTTTGCTTGTTTGTGTTTGGGTTGTACTGCTCTGTGAACTTGTTCTGTCAGAGATCAAAGAAGAAGATGAGCCAAACAAACACTTCCGAGTGGTTGGATGTGAGGTGTGAAATGGATGTGCCACACAGCTTCAGGAGCATCTCCGCCAGTGGGAAAAGCTTGGGATAGCCCTCTGCATTTTAATTGCATTGTTAACTTTGTGTTAGTTTTGTGTGGTATGTGGAGATGCACTCAGACCAAACTTGCATTTGGTTTGAGCTGGTAAAATGCTTCATTCTCACCCAGTTTCTTGGCTGAAGTGAACTCTCACATCAGTTTTACAAATATTTCAAGACTTTTGTCTTCCTCCTGGCATCGGTGACAGCAGGAAGTGGTTTCCGTCACAGGTGATGCCAGAGCTGTTACACATCTGTCTGTTAACAACAGTAACCCAATCTTTGGTCAAGCACAAATGTCCTAAGCTTGTCTGGGCTCTTTTTGCTACTCCAGTTATAAAAGTGTGAGCTCTGGAAATGTAACACTGGTTTTAATTCCCTCTCCAGCAATAGGCAATGCTTTTGCAGTTCTGAGCAACCCTGAGAAACGACTGCGCTACGATGAACTCGGGAGTGACCACGAGCACATCAGCACTGGCCAGGCCAGGCACTACAATTACTACACAGAATTCGAAGCAGACATTACACCAGAAGAAATATTCAATGTGTTTTTTGGTGGGCACTTCCCTACAGGTCAGTACCTGTCTGCAGTGGTTTGGAAGGGCAGTGGACTGACTCTGACCCTGAGGGAACAGCTGGAGCTGGGCCAGGGCAGGGCCAGACTGGAGATCAGGGAAAGGTTCTTCCCCCCGAGGGTGCTGGGCACTGCCCAGGCTCCCCAGGGAATGGTCCCGGCCCCGGGGCTGCCAGAGCTCCAGGAGCGCTTGGGCACCGCTCCAGGGATGCACAGGGGGGGATTGTGGACAGGAGCTGGATGATCCTTGTGGGTCCCTTCCAACTCAGCATCTTCTGTAATTCTATAAACCATAAGAAAGTTCAGTTTCTCTTGGGACTGCTCAGGAGGTTGATGCCACATCTGAAAAGAACAGAAACCTTTTCAGATTTGATTTCTGCCTTTCTTTTATTCCCTCCATCCTCTGAAGCCAGCAGTGGCGTGGGAGGTCAAACAGGGTGTGAATGAGAAGGAATCAGAGGTGTCTGTGGTGATGGGTGAACACAGTGACCTCAGAGGTCTTTTCCAACATGAACAGTTCCGTGGTTGGGTTGTACTTGAGGCACCTGAGAGTGTTCCAGCCCAGCATGGCCCAGCTTCTGGAGCTGTGATCCAGGGGAAACAGGAGCTCCTGTTCCTCACAGCAGCCTGTGCTGTGATGAAGTGACAGCCTGGGAGCTCAGCCAGTGCTGCCTGCCAGCAGAGGATCCAGGATCCAGGATGTACAGGGTCCAGTGACAGAGCAGTGCAGCTGCACCTGGAGTAGCTCCGTGCACGGCTGCGTCCCACCTTGGCCTTTGGATTTGTAGGGAAAATAGATCCTGAAGGATCAGTGGATTAAAAGGAAATCTGAAAGGTGTGAGGACTTCGAGGCCCTTCCTGGCAGCATCTAAGGAATTGCTTTAGCACTCGTGGGAACTTTTCACCTCCAAGGTGTCACAAAAAGTGAGGTACACACCACTTGCTACAGCCTAAAGACACAGAGATGAGCAATTACTTGCTCAGCCTTGCTGTGAGGGGTGCATCTTGCACCTAAGGGGACCTCACATTGCTCCCAAGCTTGGATCAGTGGGTATCCAAAGTGAGCCAACCACAGCCTGGTGTAATTCCAGCTGGAGTCTGCAAGTTTTCCATTTCTGACTGGACAAGGAATTGCACCTGGCTGTGCCTTTTGTGGGATGCTGCCCTCACGGAATGGGCCTGTGGGGAACGGGGAGTTGAGGGCAGGAAATTGAGGAGCTGTGGGAGGAGTTTGGGTACTGGGCATGGCAGGTTTAACGGGAGACTGGCATGAAGGAGAAAATGGAAACTTTTAGCAAAGCAGCAAAGAGTAAGAAAATAAAAATATAATTTTGTAGTAGTGGATGTTGGTAGTAAGCAAGAGCTTCCTCACTGGGCTTTTGAGGGCAGGTTTATGGCTTTGTTTTTAGTGAGCAGCTTTCCTCTATGGATATTCAATGGGAAAATAGTTAAATTAAAAATGTTAAATGTGATTCAACTCAAAGGGGACTCCACGTGGCAGAGAGTTGCAGTTGTAATGAGGAGAGGCTACAAGATCTCCTCATAAACAATAAATGCACATGGAACAAAAACTGCTGGCAGAAATTCTTGGAGAAATGTAAAATTTGGGAAAACTTTTTTTCCAGGCACACTTATAAAAGCCATTCTTTTTTTCCCACACTGGCTGCTTCTTTTCACAGCTTGATAAAATCCTGTCTGAGCAACGATGAAGGATAGAAATAAACTTCCTTTTTTCCCAAAAGAAACTTTCCTGCTTGGAGCCAGCCTGGCTTGGCTCGCTCTTGGAGCTCTGACTGCACACAAGCCTCAAGCTTGGAAAATCTTTGAACAAGCAGTGGAACAGAGGTTCTGACACAACAGCAGAGGTCACCTTTGCCCAGGTTTCTTGTAGAATTCTTTGGGAAACTCAAAAAAGGACAGGATAAGAGTAGAAAATAATGTGACACCTTTCCCAGGGCTTAAAAATAGTTTTGCATTTCTGTTGTGATGATAAGCCACAGATTTCAATTCTCTAACATAAAGACATTCTGAATTTCAAAAGAGGAGAGCACAGCTATTATTAAGATATTCATATGGTGATAAAATCAGATCCTGAGCTTCAAATTGAAGCAGCAAATGCAATTCTTCCCTCATTTTAGATTTTTTAAAAATAAATCAACTGCATTCCGTGTGCAAGAGAGAAAATCCTGAATTGTTCTCCTTTTTTACTCTTTTTAAAATCTCTTTCCTTATTATAAAATAATTAAGTGAAATTATTAATGGTTTGAAGGCAGATGAATTAGAAATGAGGATAGAAGACCACATTCAGTAATTATGGGAGACCATAATTCATGGCCTGAGCTTGGTGAAGCAAATTCATTTTCCTGCCACAGCCTTGCAAGTGAATGTGACAAGAACAGCATTAAAATGTGAGATACAATCATAAAAATCAGAACATGTTTCTGCAGCTTGATTTAAATGAAGATGGACTGGAGCACACTACAATTTCTCTGGTAGGCTTTTTGTAATAACGTTGGGGTGGTGTTTAATTCTGAGGTGGCTTGTGCTTTTTACTCTGAGATCTCCCAGCTGTAATTCAGGCTGTGGAGTATAAACCTGGATAATTAAATAGAAACTGAGGAGTCCAGGTGAGCACCAGCAGCTGGGTGAAACACGAGTCTGTCCTGGTTTCTTTTCCAGGGAACATCCACATGTTCTCCAGTGTAGCCAGGGATGCTCACTATTACCCACGGCGGCACCGCACCGAGAGGGCCTGGACACAGGAGCCAGAGGAGGAGGAGCACAGGCCACAGGTAGCCAGGAGGCTTCTCCAGCTTAAATATTTGAACATCTCAGCAGGGTGAGGGATCCTCTTCCAAAGCCAGCACAAACCCTCCCATGCTTGAGAGCTCAGTGTTTATGCTCAAGGGCTGCAGCCACCGGGGATGTTTTCTTTGTCACTGGATTGTCTCTGTTAATCGCTGCTGTAAAGATTCATTGTACTTACAGGATTACAGGCTCCCCAGTTTCTGGCATTCAGGGTTTTGCTGCTGCTTGCTTTTTGCAAGCTCTAATGCTTGGTAATCCAACAACAATTAGTCCAAGTGGGGACTGGTAATGGATGTGGAAGTACTGGCTTGTCTTCAAGGTGCATTTAATCCCTCAGTAAATCAGCACCCAGGGGCTGCACAGGATGGCTCTGGGATACATGTCTGCCAGCTGAGACCTCCGGATGAGACACAAGATGTCCTTTGTTGTCACTGCACATACACACCTGCCTTGGCAAACCTTCCTCTGGAGACAGTCTGTTAACCTCCAGGGGTCATTCTCCAGGGAAGATGAGTATTTCCTTGTGAGGCTCAGGCTCAGAAAAAAAACCTGGTACAGCTAACAGACAGCTAAGCTGGGGAAAGTGAATCCAGCCCCTCACTTCAGGAGAGACCTGGAGGGGCTGGAGTGTGTCCAGGGCAGGGAACAGAGCTGGGAAGGGGCTGGAGCCCCAGGAGAGGCTGAGGGAGCTGGGAAAGGGGCTCAGCCTGGAGAAAAGGAGGCTCAGGGGGCCCTTGTGGCTCTGCACAACTCCCTGACAGGAGGGGGCAGCCGGGGGGGTCGGGCTCTGCTCCCAGGGCACAGGGACAAGAGGAGAGGGAACGGCCTCAGGCTGGGCCAGGGCAGGCTCAGGGTGGACATCAGCAGGAATTTCCCCATGGAAAGGGTGGTCAGGCCTTGGCAGGGGCTGCCCAGGGAGGTTTGGAGTCCCCATCCCTGGAGGTGTCCCAGGAAGGGCTGGAGGTGGCACTCAGAGCTCTGGGCTGGGGACAAGGTGGGGACCAGGCACAGCTTGGCCTCGATGGGCTGGGAGAGCTTTTCCCACCTCACTGATGCTGGAATCCTTGCTGCTATCCCAGGGCAGAGGACAAAGCCTAAATAGATGAATATTGTATTTTCCTCTGCACGAGAAAAGGCATTTTAGGAGCCAGTTCAGAAGGAAATGGAAGAGCAGAAGGAAAGATCAGTGTTTTCTCTTTGATAATGTTTCCACTCTTTTGTTCTGCTAAATTAATCCAAACAAAAGCCCCAGTGCTTGCATCCTGTCTGAAGTTACACTGCCTGTGAGCTCTTAACCCCTCACTGCTCAGCCATTAAATGCAGTGCTTGAGCAGAGGCTGAGGTCTTCACAAGGGAGAGCAAACTCCAGAGGGTGCAGGAAAGCTGCAGGACACGGGGACTGCAGGGTGTTCCTGCAGGCTGGACTGGACACTGACAGCTGCAGTGCTGTGGGCACTGGGAAGGAAGGGCCAGAGGAGAAGATAATGGAAAGTGGTGTTCAGGAGTGTTCTGATATTATAAGTAAAGGTTATTTAGAAATTACAATGTCATCCCTCTCAAAATCCCAAAGTACTTCCTCTTTATTCTTCTAAGTTTCCATGTAACATATCATTGATCTGTGATTGACAGCCTGGCTTCTGTGAACAGATGCCTTTTTCCATCTCTATATTTTCTTGACTGCTAATCCTTGTACTTTTCAGAATTCATACTCTGCATTTATCCAGTTGATGCCAGTTTTCATCATCATAATAGTGTCAGTTATAACCCAGCTGATGGCCACCAACCCACCCTACAGCTTATTCTACAAATCGTAAGTCCTTTAAAACCACTTTTTTCTGCTGTTGCTGTTTGCAGTATGGAGGCAGATGGAAGTTGGATTTGATAGCAAAATGCATGTTAATGTTCTGCTCTTTATAGCAAATGTTATCAGTTTGTAAATAAGGAAATACCAAGAGCCTGCACTGGTGAGTTCTCCTGAGCACTCTGAAGTTACCTGTGGGGAGCTTTAGTGCACAGGGTGCTGAACAAAGAGGGTCAGAAACCTTGCTCAGCTGGTGTGAAATGGTTTTGCACAGTGATGCAGGATGGGGAATGTGGGTGGAGATCAACCTCAGATCTGCTCAGCCCCCAGAATCTGTGGGCCACCACTGAAATTCCTCTGGAAAGCAACTAAAAAATGAAGCCTGTGGTTTGCAGTATAAATCCAGATCTTCTCTGGAGCATGAATTCCACAAATTGTTAAAGCCTTGAAGTGCCCTGGTTTGATCTCTGCAGAGAAGCAGGGCCGTGGGAGGCTCTGGGAGCAGGAGGACCCCACCAGAGCTATACTGGGGGCTTATGGAGCACAGGAAAACCCACAGGAAAACCCACGAGCTCCTCTCACATCCCGTGCTGGAGGAGGGAAAGAGCTGACCTGGGCTGGCTTTTACTGAGAGAGGAGTGAGATTGGCAGGTTTGGGGCAACCAGCAGAGTGTCCAAACACTCCCCTTGCTCCCTTCTAGGAGTCAAACTGCTCAGTCCAGCCTTCCCCTCGTGTCCTCAGCCAGAGCAGCCCAGCAGCCCTCATCACTTTACCACATGATGTCAGTGTGAGGCCCTCGGAAAAGAACAGGAGGGTGGTTGTTGTTAGAGTGGTTTTTTTTTTTTTCCAGGGAGTGTTTTTGCTATCTGCCAGTCCCATGTGAAACCTCCCACGCTGCCCCCACAGCAGCTGATCTGCTTTCCTTCACTACCTCCCCTTCTCCTGGTGATGTGAGATAGTGAGGCCTGAGCCTGGGACAGAGTTAGGCTGCTTCTCTAAATCACAGCCTTCAAACAACTGAACAGCCTGAAAACCAAAAGAAATTGGGAACACCTCTGAGACACAGGGAAAGAGAAGCAAAAGAGGAGTCCAGGGAAAAGGGACAAACAGGATTCCTTTGAGTAGAGTGTAACCTTTGTGTTTTGGCTGCCTGCCTCTCTCTGTGGGCAGTGATTTCAGCAAAGGCCTGGGTATCTTTGCTCAAATAAGGAAATTCACTCCAGCAGTGTGGTTTAATCCAGTGACTGTCAGAGGGGCTTATTCTTCCTAGAGGGTGTTTTCCAGGCTACTCCATGCCTCACTTTGCTTACTGATGATTATAAAACCCTGAAGAAAATTGTAACTGGAATCTCCCCTGCTAAGTTTTATTTCTATTAAAGGATCAAAAAAATGGGAAAATTCAGATCCAATTGCATTATGCCCTAAGTTTTTATAATCTCTACCTTTGTTATCAATCCCCACAGATTTCTGGACTGAGCTTGCCAGAAATCACCAGCAGACAGAAAAAAATGTCTGCAGAGTTCATAGATGAAGTTTGCTCTTATGTTTTAGAAGAGTCTTGACTGAACTGTTGGGAACAAACACAGTATTTGGAAGGAACTGTGTTGATCTCTCTTCATCTGGGATATTCTCCTGTGGTTGTGGCTGGACTGCACAGCTTGCTGTCCCTCAGACTTGTAATTTCCTGACTGGATGGTTGAGGGAGCCATAATCCTGCAGAAACGCACTGTACAAACATTGCTGTAAATGTTATCCTCTGGAAATGCTAATATGGATATGGAGAAAGAGCTCTTGATTTCTTGAGGTCTCAACTGCTGAAACTTCTGATTTCTGCCTGCTGTTCCCACAGGTCCATAGGCCACGTTGTCAGCAGAGAAACAGAGAACTTGCAGGTGCCTTACTATGTTGATAAAAACTTTGAAAAGAATTATCAAGGAGCAGAACTTCAAGAGCTTGAGAAAACAGTTGAGAAAGATTACATAGACTATATTCAGACCAGCTGCTGGAAGGAGAAACAGCAAAGTAAGTTATTTCTGTCCCAGGTGTGTTTCAGGGGCTGGGTGGTGCTTGTGCTTCACAAAGCTCTGCTGTTTTTAGCCTCAGTTTCCAATCCTTGTAACATCTCAGCCTTGCACTGCTTTAAGGTGTCTCACATCTGCTCTTGACCCTGAATTTGCTATTCTTGAGATCTGTTAAAATACATTTTAAGTGATTCTGAGAGATGAGTGGAAAGTAGACTTCACCATTTGAGACACTTTTTTCCGCTCAGGTTTTATGCTTGAATAACCCTTAGTGATGTTTTAAACATACAACCCGCCACATTTATCTAGCCCTGACAGATTGCTAGGCTGGAAAAGATGTTGAGACATCACCTCTTCCATGTTTCCTTTGCTGGAGCAGAATCAGTTTTGCTTTCACTGGCTCCACAAGAAGTTTCTGTAACTTTTTCCTTAAAATCTCTCCAGGAGAGTCCAGAGTGTGTCCAGGTGCTCTTGGCTCTCTTGCAGTGGGCTGTGTTCCTGGTGTCAGTTTTCAGAGCATGTTTCCGTGGTTTGGGTGTTATTTGCATTTTCTATCTTTGGCTGAGTTGGAGATCATGTTTTTCACCATTTTCAAGTCTTTCAAAAACAAGAATTGAATTCAGAAAGGGGGAACACAGATGTGAGCATTCAAAATCGTTGTTCTCACTCAACCCTGAGTGGATCAGTGGCACAAATAAAGGCATGTTAAGCCCGTATTTTATTACTTGTTAGTTGCTACTAATCTGGTTCATTGAAGAGACAGCAAGTTCCTGCTGCTTGCAGAATGGTAAGAAATAACAGAAATCAAATTACAAGGAGTGGCTTAGGCTGGGATGTTGTAATTGGTTTTATTCACCAATTTTATTCACCTAAAGAACTCATCACCTTCAAGTGAGCCAACACCAAGTAGTGCTGTGTGTAAAGGAAGCTGGAACAAGTTGTGTCTGTGTGAATGTTCAGGAGCAGCAGACAGGCTGCTCTCACACACCAGTGGGGGTTTTAAATTGCTCTGTGCAGAACAGTCCTCAGCACACTGCTAAAAAATGCTTTGCACTTGTTTTCAGTTTCTTGACCAACTGCACACAGTTTTTCTAGAGAAGTTCCATTTAATCCGAAAGGAGAGGTAACAATACTGTTGCTGACTCCAGGCTCCTGACAAGTTTTGGATGGGAAGGCTTGTTTTGGCTTACTTTACATAAAAGTTACCGATCCTGCTTTTAAAGAAAAATAAAAAGATGTAGGCTCTGAAGTTAAAAAGGAAAAGAACACGTAACAGAAGACCATAAAAGTCATGAAGTTTTTGCTGTGTTTGATTTGTGAACTTTGAGTATCTGTGGCTGGCAGGAGCAGCCTCCAGGGATAACGTGGCTGTTCATGCTCGTAAATGTAGGCTTGCTACAGGGAGGGAGTTCATTTCTGACAGAAAAATCCCTGTAATTGACCTTGTGGAGCTGAAAGTCACCACATTGTCTCTTTGACAGAGACCTGGAGCTGAGCAGAGCCCAGCCCCAAAGAGAGGACAGGGTTTGTGAGTGTAAGAGAGCCCAGGAGTCAGAGAGGGGAGATGATCCAGCGTGGAATCCCAAGTGTCTGCCAAGCCGTGCTCCTGCAGAGCTCTGTCCACTCAGGGACTGTGTTAGTCACCATCTGCAAATACATTTACAGCAGCCACAGTTAGTACAGCCTGAGGACACTGCTGTCATTAAAACTCCTCATTTTCAGAGTGCTTCCCATCCAGGAGCACAGCTGAGACTGGGCTGACCTCAGGACAGTCATGTTTGTAAAAATAAACTCTGAATACAGGATGGAGTGCTGGGGGAAAGTTCTGCAGATGCTGAGGCCGTTCTTGGTCAGCTGTTGCTCCACAATGTTGGTCCCTTAATCCTTGTTGAAGTGTTGGGCTTGGTGTGATGAGCTTTTAGTCAGTCAAATGTCTATTTATAGTACACTTGCTGTGTTTACTGAGGGCACATTTCCCTTGAGCACCAGCGAAATGGACAGCGATGAGTAGTTCAGGAACAGTTCAGGTCTTAAAGTCCTTGATTTTATGACTTGAAAAATGTTCCCTGGTGTCCAACAACCTGGAGGTAAACCTTAAAATTACGGATTGGTTGGTACCTTGTTCAGCCAGTCAGTTTGACAGTACTGCACCAGGCTCCTCAGCAGAGCAGTGTGTGAAGGTTGGGTGTGCTGTGGGTTTGGGCCTTCTGAAGTCTTTGGCACAGTTAAGTTCAAAAAGCACAGCCCAGGTTTTTACAGGAGGTGGTTCAGCTGACAGGAGGTGGCACAGTTGTAAAGTGAGACTGCAAAGAGCTCAGGGTCACAAAGAGGCAACTGAAAACAGAATCAGGATAAGAATCGTGGAATGGGTTGTGTTGGAAGGGACCTTAAAGCTCATCTCCCATGGGCTGGGACACCTTCCACAGTCCCAGGCTGCTCCAAGCCCCAATGTCCAACCTGGCCTTGGACACTGCCAGGGATCCAGGGGCAGCCACAGCTTCTCTGGGCACCCTGTGCCAGGGCCTCCCCACCCTCACAGGGAGGAATTTCTTCTGTGTATCCAGTGTAAACATAGTTGGAATTCAGTATTTTAGAACCTCCTTGAAGAAAAGACTTCAAAGGAACTACTCTGCGAAAGATTGAAACCCACAACGAGCAAATGTGACGGAATGAACGCTGTCAAAAGCACTGGGAATTATTTTCTCCAATTGAATAAGTGTAAACTGAGATTCTCCACTACACAACTCCAGGGACTCTGGGCTCAGGGACAATTACCTGAGCCTGGTTTTTGCTGGAGGCTTGACAAGGCTGTGCCCAGCACTGCTTGAGTGGCATTTTGGTTATAAACCTGTAAATGGATTCCTGCTCTGAAATGAACTGTTCCTGCCCGTCAGCTTGTGAAGCTTTTCAGTGAGTGGGAGGAGGGTTAAATGGCTTTAAATTTCAGTGGGACAGGGACAGAGGACGTAAGGCATGAAAGAATCTATTGAAGTTCTTTTCAACCTGAATAATTTTGTAAAATGAGGGACTTGTAAGGTGTTTAAAAGCTCTTTGAAAAATTGAGTGTCATCAGGTAGCCTGTGCTTACAGAGATGTTGACCTTTTCAGAAGTAAATTACTGCTGTTCTCTTCAGTGCATCTAATCCTGCAGCCAAATTATTCTTCAGGGAGAAACCTATATTAAGACTTCCTCAGCTAATCAGCAAAAGAAACTTCTCTGAATTGCTGGGGGGAAATAATTTAAACAATGGGATTATTTCAGTTTTATGTTGCTTTTGAGAAAAAGGTGAACAAAATGCAAAGTACATCTGAGATTGTTAATGAAAGGGCAGGGAGGCCTTTCAGACGAGTCCCTTGGGTAGCTGTTCACCTCCCTGGATTCAATACCCAGCAAAATTAAAATTTAAAAGTGCCACAAGCATAACAAAGCACCGAGAAACCGTTCTTTAAGGGAGGCTCACAGCTTCATCCTAATACATCTTTCTTTTTCATCTTGCAGAGTCTGATTTGTCAAATTTGGCCAAGCTCTACAGAGATGAGCGGTTAAAACAGAAAGCAGAGTCCCTGAAACTTGAGCACTGTGAGAAGCTCTCCAGTCTGATTGGGATGCATAAAGGGGCCTGACCAGGACGCACACGTTCCATAGTTTTATTTATTGCTGTTTTAACTTAGGTCTTTATTTTCCTTCATACGAAAAGGGAAGGAGTCTGTTGCAAAGAGTCTGGATATTGGAGTCCTTCTGCAGGTGGTGCAGAGAGGGGCCAGAAGGAGCTGCAGGGCTGCTGTTTGCTGTAATATATCCTGTACATTAGTGTGGTTCCAAGGACCAGTGGCACTTTGTGAATGAACTCCCCAGGACACGCTCTGGGTTTGGAACCCGTGTGCGTGGGTGGTTTGTGTGACCCCCAGCAGGGTGTGCTTCCCGGGAGAGCAGCACCTCTCACTTCCCGTGTTCCTGCGGAGCTGCAGCTCTCTGGATGCCCGGACAGGGCTGGGTGTCAGCTCCCCCTGTCCCCCGGGGCTGTGCCAGAGAGCTCCCAGTGCAGGAGGGGCAGGTCCCTGCCTGAGGGGAGCCCCTGAGCACATTCCCAGCTCTGTCCCAGGGATGGATCCGTGCTGCTCCAAGGGAGGGCTGTGCCCGTCCTGACACCGACATGGACCAGACAATGGGAGTCTGGGAATTGCAGCAATTCCTGTGTCTGCCAGACTGTTGGGAAAGGAGAACTGTGTTCGTTCCCTCATCTGTTTCCAGTGGCATATTTTGAAGCTGGCTATTCCATCCTGGTTTTTATCTGCACACTTCCCCGGCTCTTCCAGGGCCCTGCTTTTTCCAGTGCAGTTCTCATGTAGCATATTTTTACTCTGTTGAGCAGCTATGAATGTTTCACTGTAGACATGATATTGCAAAGAAAAAGATCCATGTGGCAATGTCCTGTTTTTTCTTGATCCTCCTTCAGACAGCCAGGCCCTGAAGGGCAGGTTGAGGCTGGGTTGTCCTCCCCACCCCAGACCAGTGTTAGACCAGTGTTACTCCAGTTAACCCCTGAGCCAGTTTGGGATGTGCCCTGCATGGAATGACCTGCTTCTCCAGGGAATTCCTGCCCGGGGTGGGGGGCTCACAGACCAGCACTGCTCCCCTCTGACTTTGGGAATGTGGGTCAGTGAGGCCTGAGCCAGGCTCTGCTGTTGCCACAGTGCTGAAACCTGAGTCACACAGGATGCGCAGGTGGCCTTGGCTGAGACCTAGGGAGCAAATACTCAAAAGCTTGGGAAATGCCAGGATGAAACCTGCCTTTAAAGCTCAGACTCTCCATGTGCTGAGCAGTGGTGTGTGAGTCCCTCTGGATGGAACTGGGAATGTTGGTACCACAACGTGTCCCCTCTGTGTCCCTGTCCCATCCATGCAGCCCTGGGAGGCTGGGCAGCAAACAAAGCTGGAAAAGAAGCTTTTCTGGGGTCTGCACTAGGATGAGGGATTGGTTTGAAGCCTGGTGTTCCTGCTGGGAGGAGAACATTCCAGATACAGCAACAGTGATGTGGTGGTGTGTCATAAAAGGGAAAAAACAACATAGTGACTCTCTAAAGTTGCATTTTTGTGCTGACATTTGTGCCCCATTTGTAGGAGATGTTGTAGGAACCCGTGGGGAAGTTGAGTAGAATTTGCTGGGCACCTGGGACAGGAAGAGCACCAGTGAAAAGGGCATTTTGAGGGGGTTGGTGTGGAGCATATTTAGTGCCAGAGTTTAAGGGCGAGAATGGGTGATCATTCCAGGCTGGTGCCTGGCAGAGCAGGCAGCCTTCATTCTGGTATTTCCCACTTTCGAGCACGAGTGTGTACAAAAAGCAAAAATAGTGTTGCTTTTTATATATTAAATAGCTTGTAGAATCTATTAGAAATCTATTTAAGTGATTGGACTTTGTTCCAGGGTTGGTATCTTCCCTGTCCTTCCTGCGTGACTGTAGAGGGATACAGGTAGGGAGACCAAATCCAGTGACTTTTGAACTCCTCCATAGCATTTTGCACTGAAACCAGATTGTACCTTTCATCCAAAGATCTTGAGTACTTGATGGAGGTGGGAGACCTCCTGTGGGAAGCACAATCAGCTAGGAGATGCAGGAGGGAGGTAAAAACATCCCCAGAAGCAATAAGTGTTCTTTGTTCTAACCAGGGAGGGTCGGTGTGTGCTGTGAGGGAGGGCTCGGGAGCTCTGCGGTGACGAACAGGACAAGCTGTGTTTGTACAGCGCTCCGCAGGGAAAAGGAGAATCCTCTCTGCCGCCCGTGGTGTGGAAATGCATCGCTGTCCTTCTCCAAAGGGTACTCGGGGTTCTTGGTGGGGCTCTGAGGGAGGAACGGCTGTTCCTGGGTGTTCCTCGGAGCACCGAGCGGTGAGCATGGGTTTGTGTGTGTATATATTTATTTATTTTTAAATTAAAGACGTGACAGGGCCGTGTCTGTCCGTGGTGGTCGGAGCCTGGCCGAAGGGAGGGGTGGTGGCCGCCACTTGCCGCGGGGTGCGGGACGTGGCGGAGGCCTTGGGCTGCCCCCAGCCGCGGGCGGTCCCGGGATCGGGGCTGGGACCGGGATCGGGATCGGGACCGGGACGGGGACTGAGCCCTCCCCCGGTGTGAGGGGCGGGAGGGGCTGTGGGCGGGGCCTGGTTCCCGCCTTCCCTTTGGGGCGTGGCCTGTGCAGGCCCCGCCCCGCGCGTGACGTGGGGCCCACGGGAACGGGGATGGAACAGGGGACTGGGAACGGAACAGGGGACTGGGAATGGAACAGGGGACTGGGAACGGGGCTGGGAACTGGCAATGGAACAGGAGACTGGGAACCGGGCAGNCGGTGTGAGGGGCGGGAGGGGCTGTGGGCGGGGCCTGGTTCCCGCCTTCCCTTTGGGGCGTGGCCTGTGCAGGCCCCGCCCCGCGCGTGACGTGGGGCCCACGGGAACGGGGATGGAACAGGGGACTGGGAACGGAACAGGGGACTGGGAATGGAACAGGGGACTGGGAACGGGGCTGGGAACTGGCAATGGAACAGGAGACTGGGAACCGAGCAGGGAACTGGGAACGGAACAGGGGACTGGGAATGGAACAGGGGACTGGGAACCGAGCAGGGAACTGGGAGCGGGGCTGGGAACTGGGAACGGGGCTGGGAACGGAACAGGAGACTGGGAGTGGAACGGGATTGGGGACTGGGAATGGGATCAGGGACTGGGAGTGGGGCTGGGAACAGGACTGGGAACGGGGCTGGGACTGGGGAATGGGGCTGGGAATGGGATCAGGGACTGGGAATGGGACTGGGAACAGGGAAAGGATCTGGGAACGGGATCGGGGACTGGGAATGGGGCTGGGAACAGGGAAAGGATCTGGGAACGGGATCGGGGACTGGGAATGGGGCTGGGAACAGGGAAAGGGTCTGGGAACAGGATCGGGGACTGGGAACGGGACCGGGGACTGGGAATGGGACTGGGGAAAGGGTCTGGGAACGGGACCGGGGACTGGGAATGGGGCTGGGAACGGAGTCTGGAACAGGACGGGGGCTGGGAACGGGGCCTGGAATGGGACAGGGGACTAGGAACGGAACAGGGAGTGGGTCAGTGGGCTGGAAACAAGGTAGGGAGCTGAGAACGGGACAAGGGGCTGGAAAAGGGACAGGGGGCTGGGAATGGGACAGAGAGAGCAGGGCAGGATTCTGGGAGCGGGGCTGGCCCCTGGCATGGCGCCGTGTGGCCACGGGACCCTCCTGCCCCACGGTGTCCAGCCCAGCTCCACACTCTGGCCCCTGGCGCTGGGTGCACAGCCCTGGCACCTGCTCGGGCATCGCCCTGCGCCCAGCACTGGTGCAGGGGTGTCATGGGGAGCAGGACAGCCCTGGGGCACCCTGGCACGGGGGGAGGCAGTTGGGTCCCCCTGTCACACAGCACCTGGGGTGTCCCAGTGCCTGAGCTCCCAGGGGCTGCTGCCTGTCACTGATACCCAAACCCCTCCTGAACCCCAGAGGCGGCTCTGAAAGCCCCTGCCAAGCTGGGCCGGTGTTTCCTGCTCCTCCGGAGTTGCAAAAAGTAGCTCCAGCGTGGGAGAGGCACATCCTGCTTTCGGCAGCTACCAGCAGCCTTCCTCCTCCTCCTCATCCTCCTCCTCCTCCTTGCTGCCCGTGCCAGGCCTGCCAGCACTGAGGTGAGCACACACAGAGCTGGCACGAAATCCAGGTTAATAAGCAAATGCAGTGGTGAGGCTGCAGGCAGTATCACGCTGGCTTAAACATAAATCAGTGTTTAATTAGCAAGTCTGGCTCAGCCGGGGTCCACCCGCTGTTCTGTAACGTGTTTGTGCCCCACAGGCTGCTCCCACGCCCAGCCCGGCCTGTCAGGGTGCTGGGAGGTGCTGCTTGGGTTTCGTTTGGCAGGAGGACCCCAGGGGTCTCTCCGTGGCCTCCACGGCGAGGGACAAAGCCCAGGAGCAGCAGGAGGAGGTGCAGGTGTTGCAGCGTGGCCGTGCCTGGCGTGTTGCTGGCAGCCTGGGCTGCGGCCAGGGCAGGGACAGCAATGCCCAGGCAGTTCCTGCTGCGCTCCCACAGCACCCCCAGACGGGTTGTTCGTGGCATCCTTGGGATCACAGAATCGCTCACTGGTGTGGGTTGGGAAGAACCACAAAGACCACCCCATTCCACCCCTGCCATGGCAGGGACACCTTCCACTGTCCCAGGCTGCTCCAACCCCTGTCCAGCCTGGCCTTGGGCACTGCCAGGGATCCAGGGACAGCCACAGCTGCTCTGGGCCCCCTGTGCCAGGGCCTGCCCACCCTCCCAGGGAACAATTCCTTCCCAATATCCCATCCATCCCTGCCCTCTGCCAGTGGAAGCCATTCCCTGTGTCCTGTCCCTCCATCCCTTGTCCCAAATCCCTCTCCAGCTCTCCTGGAGCCCCTTTGGGCCCTGGAAGGGGCTCTGAGGTTTCCTGGAGCCTTCTCTTGTCCCGGTGAGCACCCCCAGCTCCCCCAGCCTTTCCCCTGCCTCACTCCAACCCTCGTGCTCGGCACTGTCCCTGCTGCTGCTGCTCCTCTGCCACCCAGGTCCTGCTCAAACCACAGCGGTCACAGAGCCAACAGCTGCGGCGAGTGACACCACACCGGAGGCTGCGAGGGCGGCAGCAGAGCAGCACCGGACACCCGGCTGTCCATCCGCTGTCTGTCCATCCGCTGTCCATCCTCCGTCCATCCGCTGTCCATCCTCTGTCCGTCTGCTCTCTGTTCACTGAGGGAGGTGGGACTGCCCCGGGCACACCCCGGGGTTCCAAGGAGAAGCAGGGCCGGGCTGCAGCAGGGACAGTCAGCTCGGGGAGCTTCTCCCACCACCTTTAACAACCCCGAGTGCTGGTGCTGCCCCTGGGTCAGGGCAACCCCCGGGGTCAGTCCAGGCTGGGAGGAGCAGCTGGAGCTGCCCTGGGAGGACTTGGGGGTGCTGGGGGTGAGAGCTGGACCTGCCCTGACCCAGAACCCCCCTTGCCCTGGGCTGAGTCCCAGCGTGGGCAGCAGGGGAGGGAGGGGGAATTCTGCCCCTCTGCCCTGCTCAGGTGAGATCCCACCTGCAGAGCTGCCTCCAGATCGGGGGAAGTGTCCAAGGTCAGGTTGGACAGGGCTTGGAGCAACCTGGGATAGTGGTATTTGTCCATGGCAGGGGGTAGATTGAGATGGGCTTTAAGGTCCCTTCCAACCCAAACCATTCTCTGATTCTGTGAAAGCTTTAAAGCAGTCACACAACTCATCACCCTAAATCTGCCTCCCAGCACTGCCAGGACAGCAGGACCTTTCCCTTTGTGCCTGCAGGGATCCTCCTGCTGGATTGGTTCTTTGACCTTACCCAGAGCTTCAGCAGCTCCTGCAGGTTCCTGCTGAGCCCCTCTCCCTCAGCCCCTGCAGGGGCACCTGGGTGCAGTGAGGGCATTGCTGAGGCCCAGTGGGACACCAGTGACCCTGGGCTGGACCAACCCCCCTTTCCCACCCGCTGGTGGCCCTGGGATGCTGCGCATGTCCCTCGGTGCAGGAGAGGGAATGAAATAGCATCTTTCTGGGATCGGACCAGCTGGAGTTGGCTCAGCTGGAGGGGAACCACATCCCTGCCCCACATTGCCCCACATCCCCTGGCACTGCAAATCCACCATCAGGCCAGGGCTGCACATCAGAGCCAGCAGTGACTCAGCTGTAGAATCAATATTTTGTAGAACCACAGAATTATTTAGGTTGGAAAAACCCTTTAAAGTCATTGAGTGCAACAGTTGCTCCAGCCCTGCCAAGGCTACCCTTAGCCCACGTCCCCAAGCACCACATCTACACATCTTTTAAATCCCTCCAGAGATGGTGACTCCAACACTGCACTGGGCAGTCTCTGCCAGTGCCTGACCACCTTTCCCATGAAGAAAGGGTGGGATTTGGGGATTTGGAATCCCATGTACACACTCTGTCCTGCACAAGGCCACCACAGCAGTGAGCACTGCCCGTGGCAGGTCCCCTGCAGTCCCTGTGGGCACAAATGCCACCTGCAAGCCCAGCCCAGCTCAGCAGTGAAGGGTTAAGTGCCAGCTGTGCTCTCCGGGAAGCTTTCCTCTCCTCCTTGCCAAGGTTTAAATTTAGTCCCCGCATGCACCCAGAGGACTTGGGCATCGGGTTGCTCCGGGGCTGGCAGTGCTGGGGAGCACCTGCTGCTGCTGTTTCACGGCAAAAATTTCCCCAAAAGCTGGGACTGGGCTGCACCAGCAGCAGCTGGGGTGGGCAGGCTGCAGAGACCCTCGTGCCACCCCAGACACTGGGGTGTCACCAAAAAAGCCGCGTGTTGGCGATCCATGGGGCAGCCCCTGCGAGTCCCAGGGGTGCTCCATACCCCGGTTCATCCCAAGCCTTGAGTTTGCTCCTGGCTGCTTGGATGAGACATGGGGGAGCTCCTGCTCGGGGCAGGGTGGGTTTTGGGGAAAGCCCGGTACGGACACGCCGTTGCTGTGGTGAGGTGGGCAGCGGCACCGGGAGAGGAGCCGTGGTGGGGATGGAGCTGCAGCTCGGGGTCCTGCCGCGCCCCCAGCACCAGGGACGGGACACGGACACCCCCGAGGGGTCTGCAGGTCCCCGCGCCCCAGGGCGGCCCAGCGCTCGGGATCTCACAGCCGGGACGTGTGCGGGGAGCGGGGACGCCCCGGGAGCTGTCCTGCGGCGCGGGGAGAGCGGGGCGGGCTGGGGGCAGGGGTGGCCGGCGGCCCCGGCAGGTGCCGAGGCGGGGGGCGGCGGTGGCATCCCCGCAATGCGCTTGGCACCGGCCCCCCCGGCTGGCGCTCGCTGAGTCCATGTGATCGAGGGCTCGCCCTGAGCCGCCGGCTCCGGCCGCCGGGACGGCGAGGGAGCCACAAGGTCGAGCCGGCGGCCCCGCAGAGCGGCCGCGGCCCCGAGCGGGGGTCCCGGTACCGGCGGACACCTCCTCCGCACCGCCATGCCCCGCGGGAAGAGGGACCCCGTCCTGCTGGGCCCCGGCCCCCACGGCGACGGTCCCCGCGCGGCTGGGGACGGCCGGCGCTCCGCAGAGCAGG
>VZTJ01006181.1:588812-614182 GCA_013397795.1 Orthonyx spaldingii | reverse complement strand
GACAGGGATGGATGGACAGAGGGTTGGAGATGTAGGTGTGGTGTGAGACAGCTGACCCACGGGACTGGCTGGGTTCCAGGGGGTGCCAGGGACACGGGCAGGGTCACCCACACTGGGGGCTGCTGAGGGTCCCCGGCCAGGGGCTCCTGCTGCGGCCGTTCTCCACCGGGCTGGGCCCGCGGGGACTCCGGGCAGTGCCTGTGGCGGTGCCGGCGGTGTCACCCACGGTGGCGGCAGCGCCCCAGCCCTGATCCCGGCCGCAGGGCTAATCCGCTTTGCCCGCGGGGACCAGATGGTCCCGCTAAGTGGGTCAGGCAGGAGCGGGGGACACCGGGGAGCACCAGGCCCCGCTGCGCTTCCCAACAGCTACACAAAATAATCTTCGAGTGGAATGAGGTGAAAGAGGAGCCTGGACAAGGCAGAGCTGGGGGGACACAGCCCCTGGACTGGCAGTGGGACAGGGCTCGGCCACTGCGGAGCATCCTGAGCTGGTGGGGAAGAGCAGCTCCTGGTCTGGGATGCTGGTTGTACTCTGCCTGTACCTCTACCTGCACCCTGCCCATACCTCTGCCTAAACTGCTGCCTGTGCCAGTCCCTGCACTGCTGCTCTCACACCCTGCCCAGCCCACGTGGGGTTATTTTCCTCTGTCCAGCCCAGAAAAGGGCACCAGCTCTCCCGAGAGTGGCTGACAGCTGCTGTTCCCAGTGTCCCATTGTCCCCGGGGGTCCCGCTGGCCCCACCAGCTCACGCCGACCCCACTCTCCCCAGCAGTGGCACTGGTGTCATTGTCTGTGTTGGCTCCCCTTGCCCCAGAAACCCTTCCCAAACCAGCCCCAGGCCCCTGCTCACCACTGCAATGGGGGAACCAGAAAGTGGGACAGGTCCCCCCAAATCCCCCCAGCCCAGCATCGACACCTTGGGGGCCTTCCGTGCTGCTGCCATCCACCACCGCCCATCCCCTCCCAGCTGAACCCTGCTGTGCCACGGCTAAAAATAAACCCATCAATTTCTAGGAAAGCTCCTTGGAGAGCGTGAGCGAGTGGGAGCACACGGCCAGGAGGAGCATGCGTGGTCTGGGGGAAGCAGCACATCCTCAGGAGCAGACCAGGGTCACCAAGCCCCTCCACATGGCCAGAGCCAGCCCAGGACACCTGCAGCATCCCCAGATCCTGCAGGAACCATTTTTTCCCAATCCATCACTTCCCAGAGCATGCAAATGAGGAAAAAGGGGGAATCACAGCTGGGACAGTGAGGGGCTCCTCATCCCTGGTAAAAATCTCCCCTTTGCTTACCCTGGGGTGGGGGAGGATGTCGGGGGGGCTGAGGGCAGCATCGCCACCCATCCTGGGGACAAGGCACCTTCGTGACCGGGGAGGAAAGGCATCAGCCAGGGGGGCAAAATTTTAGCAGGTGAGGAGAGCTGGAACAGCAACACAGGATATTTATTTCTGCCCCAAACCCCGCTGCGAGACATCAGCCCCATCCCCTGCGCTGCTCGGCCCCCAGCACATAGCTGGGGACAGCTTCGCTGAGCCGCTAAGCTCCCGTTTAAGCAGCTGAGCGCAAGTGGCCGGATTTCCAGCCAGCGCATCCCTCCGGCTGCTCATCCGGCCAGAAACGCCGGGGCGGGGGGCCGGGTGCGGTCCCCGCGGGGGCACGGCCGCCCCGGCTCCGCCTGGGCGCTCGCCCGCTCAGGCATTAACGCGGATTAATTCCGCCCCGGGCTCGGCGCCGCAGCTGCAACACGCGGCTGTGCTGTGCCAGCCCCCGTGGTTTCTGCAGGAGCAGCCTGGACACATCCCGATCCCGAAGGGAAGTTGCAAAGGCTCGCTGAGGGATGGGTCTCCGCACCGGGACGCGTTTGCTTGGCAGGGAGATGCGGGCGCTCACCTTTCTGTGGCCGGGCCATCGGCACCACGGGCTGTTCTCGGTGCAGGCTCCACCCGGCCTGTCCCACAGCGAGGGGCGATTCCCATGGGAACAGCTCCAGGAAGGATTTTGTGAAAGACACGCGAGCTGATTCAGAGGCTCCACCAGGCTCTCTCCTTAAAATGCCCCTTTTTATTGCAGGGTGCCCGCTCAGTCAGCGAGCTCATCTCAACACCAGGCTGTTGGTGACATCCCTCCAGTGCCTCTTCCAGGCTGTGGCTGTCCCAAGCCACTGCAGGGGGGTTTCTCCTCGGGTGACACCGTTGTCCGATCTCTGAGTTCACACACGTGGGGACCAGCACTGGGACGAAGAGACCAGGCAGGAGGCAGAGCCGTGTGAAATACTGGCGTGTTTATTGTTTGGCACTAGACTACAGCCCACACTCTCGGCAAACTGGCATCCACCAATTTAATTCTTTCTGTTTTTCACTCTTTTAAAGGCAGTGATGGCCTCCCCCTCGCACACAACTCAACAGAGGAAACCCCTCGTGACAGGACCTTGCCACACCACCCAGCTGTGCACACCGAGAGCCCTCCAGCCTTTCTGGAGATGCTGTGGATGGAAGGTCAGAATCGTGGAGGAATGTCCTGCACCTGCCAGCCAGGACCGAGCAGGAGCAGGAGAACACCTGCATTATCCAGAGGTGATAACTGAGACAGAGCCCCAAAGGAAACAGAACGGGTTTTCCACTTCACACGTGTGACTTTGAACAAAGGTGTTGTAAGAACGCATCAGTGAGAAAGAGAAAAAGCATCTGCTGCAATGCTCCTTTTCCAAAGGACCTTTGCAGTTGCAAAGTGTTTCTGCAAACTATTTAATTTGTCATAACCCTCCCATGTGAGGCTCACCAGGAGATTGGAAACACCAAGTGCCAGAGCGAGGAACGGAGATCTGCAGCCAGGAAAATAAACCCAAACAGATTATGAGAACTACAAGTACAAAACCATCTTGAATTCACAGAGAATTGAGTATTTCACTCGCAACTCATTGAAAACCACTGAAAACATCAGGCCTCTTTTAATCCTAATAAATCAGCAGGTTTGTTCTCTACACCAGTTTTCCTTCTGCAAACTTGCTGACGCTTCCCTGTGAAAGCCAGGTGGCAGGAGCAGCACAAGAACCTCCCTGAGACGTCCCAGCTGACCCCACCACATCCCAGCTGACCCCACCACATCCCAGCTGACCCCACCATCGCGTGGAGCACGACACCCAGGGATCCCTCACCAGGCTCTGCAGTTGCCATCGGCCCCCAACCCAGGCCTGGACATTTGGATGACTTGGATCAGTCTCTGGAAGGGTTCAGAACCCGTTTTCCCTCACACCAAGGTCAGTCCCACCCTCAGTCACAGGGGTGAGGTCGAAGGTGCCAGCTCAGACACAAACCAGAGACAGTCCAAGCCCCACAGCTCTGACCAACCATGGAGATTCCTCGTTTTGGGGAGGAATGGAGAAGCCTCAGGCAAACACACCCATGGACAGGAGGCTGGACAATGGACCCTTGTCATTCATCCCTCAGCCAGGGTCTGGGGCCCTGCTCTCCTGATTTGGGGGGGCTGCCAGGAGCCCCCACATACACAGAGCTCCTGGAAGGACTGAGCAGCAAATGCAAAGTGCTGATTTTCTGATTTAATAAATACAAAATAGGACACACAGGAAGTTCAAAAAACACTCTCAGACCTCCCCAGCTTTGTTTCTGAGGCAATTCTAGAGTCGATTTATCAAGTATAACGTCAAAATTCCCATCTTCCCACCAAAACAAAACAAAACAAAAAGAATAAAAGAACCCTCTATGGACTAGCACCAAAGAGAGATTTATAAATCTCCTAAATACAACTTCAGTCCAGTTCAGTTTCTCTTTTCACCAGCTACACCTTTGTTATGTACAGACCCCTGGCACCACCCCCAGCACAGCACTCCAGGATGTCTGCAGCCCAGAGCAGCTGGGTTAGTTCATCCCAAGGTTAGGAAAATGAGGATCACGTCCTGTGTGTGCCAGGGGCTCAGGGACCAGCCAGGGACCCTCAGCCATGAAGTCACCACGTCCCTGCAGGGCTGCAGCCACCAGATGATGCCATTATTGAGCAGGAGAGGGGAGCCAGGAGGGAAAACCCAGACTGGGAGCAAGACCAGAGCAGGCACTGGGTCACCCAGAGGGAAAAGCTCCTCACACTGCAACGCTGTCACTGCTTGGGGCAGGTTTGGCAGAAGATACAGCTCCGGTCCTCCCCCAGCACCAGCCACAGGCTTCACGTGGGAGGGTCAAACCCCAAACCAACCCCTCACCAACCCCCAGTGCCCCCCGTGTGCTCTGCACAGGGATGGAAGCTGCATCCGGCTCTGTGAAAGCACAAACATTTCAATTTGGGATAAAACAGAGAGAGCAGGCAGGAAAACCTACAACTCTTGGACAAGGCTCACTCGTGGGGCCTGAGCAGCCTCCAGGAGTTTGATCCCCGGGAGCGACCGCTGGCTGTGGAATGCTGAGCACATCTTCTGCATGGAAAAGCTGAGGCAAAGGCCCAAAGCCCCTGCTAGACCCGGGAAGGGAACTCAGGATTCCTGACATTCCCTACCCACATTTTTAGCCACTGAATACTTTGTGGCCACACAAGGGAAAAAGCAGCACTTGCAGATTCCAATCCCTTTTCATTTTTCCCTTTGCAGAGTTTGCTTTAAGGCACATTCCAGCTCAGGCTGGATGAGCTGCTCCACAGGAGAGCAGGGAAGAGCTCACAGCATCCATTTACACAGGAACAGAGCTGCTGGGAACGTTGATACTGCCGTTCCTTCAGCCCCCAAACCCAGCTCCCACCTTCCCCCAGCACCAGGGCAATGTTTGGGTGCTCCCTCTCCAGCACCCACGGGTGGGGGGCCCTGACGTGCAGCCCTCAGGGCAGGGCTCTGCTCCCTTGCTCTGTTTATTCCCAGAACACACCCACCTGGCTAAACTGGAAGCAAACCCACCTGAGGAGACACTGTCACCGTGTCCCCTCCCTGCTGTCACTGCCTCAGTCCTCGGGAGGTTTTACAGCCCAAAGTTTAACGCGTTTCCAACTTGAAAAAAATCTTTTTCAGTTTGCACAGTGGCTGTTAACTCCACATCCAGGGAATGTTCTGCCTAATGCTGTACCTGGAGAGGTGAATGCCAAGGGCTCAGAATTCCCAGTGCCATGGCAGTTCTGAGCTGGGGTGTGCTGGCCCTGCTGACCACGCAGAGCATGGACAGCTGGGAAGTGGCAACACTGCCCTGAGACAGGGGAGCTGTGACACCGAGGTTCCAACAAACCACTCAAACAACCCATCTTTGGGAAGCCACCAGAGCTACTTTAACATCAAATTCCAGATTTCAGGGCGAATGGAAAAAAACCCCTCCCGTCTTCCACTCTTCTCTCCCAGGAAAAGGCAGCACCTCCCAGGCCCAGCAGTGGCCCAGGCAGGCAGCACCCACCACACAGCAGGGAAATCCCCCAACCCCCACCTGGGGTCACTCTGAACTGCAAAAGTGCCTCTGAACTCTGAAATGTGCCTTTGAAAAACCTCAGCTTGAGTGAAGCCACATCTGAAACCCAAACCCACCCAACAGCAACCCACTCAGTCAGGGTGCTGTGTGCTTCCTGCCACACACCATTCCCAAGCTGTCAATAGCCAAAGAACCAAAATCCCTGTTCCACGATGACAAATCCTGGTCTGGGAGAGACTCCCCAAAGCCAGAGCTGCACAATTCCAGCTCTGCTGAGTTGGATTACACTCAGCTCTCTCTGCAGAGGGACGTCCACCCACCTCTGGAGTTTTACACATCATGTAAGACCATCAGAGAGGTTTGGGATCTGACAAATCTGACAAATCCTGCTGGAAGGATCGAGCACCTGGATACACAGGTGCTCTGGGGGGGTCTTCCCTTTTCTCCTGCTCTCATGCTGAAGTCACCAAACTGGTGCAGAGTTCCCCTGCCCCTCCCTGGTGTACCAAGAGTGGGGTGTCCCTGGACCATGACCACAGGAATGAAAAGCAGAAAGGGAAGGAGGGACCCCACCCGTGACATCTCTGTGCCCCTGCAGAGGGACTGGTGGGTTTGCAGGAGGTGATGAAAAGCAGCAGCCCCTCACCTGTGCCCCACTCACACCCCAAAGCAGCACTCGAGACCTGCCACAACGGGGGGATCAGACAACTGCTGCACCTTGCTGGCTGTCTGGGACCTTTTCTGTCACACCCCCTGCCCAGCAGTGCCCTCAGAGCACAGCCAGGCTCAGAGCCAGCTAAGAACTGTCCCTGTGGGATGCTGAGACACAGAGTGATGCTCCACATCAGGGTCAGGTCAGCTGAGGTAAAACTCCTGCTATCCAATGCTACCAGCTCGGACTAGCACCAGTTTTAGCAGGGCTGGGAACCCCAGGCTCATCCCCCAGGGCTCAGCATGCTCAGGACTCTGGGCAGCAGAACCAGAGCCACCCTCCTGGCAGCTCCCCTGCCCCCCACACAGACAGGGCAACTCTCAGTCCCAAACCAATTAACACCAGCTTAGACAAAACCACTCCAACCGCCACAGGTGCAGCTGTACCAGGTCTAGAGAGAACCTCAGATGCTGAGGAAGATGGGAATTGTGTGGTGCAGGGAGAGGTTCAGGGAGCACAGGGCTAAGGCCTGGTCTGAAATCTGCATCTCTTCAGTCACGGCTATTCCTGCCCCAGGAGCCATTTCCAGTTACAAGGCATAACATCAGCCACTCCGTGGTAACAGCATCAATCCATGCCACATTTAAACACTTTCTTGGCACAATTTATTTTTTCTGACCCAAACAAATAAGCCATTAGCAAGTCATTAACAATATTCTACCCTAAATTGTCAGTTTAACAGCCCTGTAAAAACATTTTTAGTTTAAAAACAAAAGTGTGCATGCTGCTGATATTAAAACTGCAGTTACTCTTTCGGGAGTACCAGCTGTTTTGTTGCAAAGCATTTCCAACATACTAATCTGTACAGTAGAGACCAAGACTCGTTGAAGGCAGTAGATGGCTGTGTCAGGTGCCTCGCAGGGCGCGGGGACAGCGACTCTGGGAATTTCTCGGACACTTCCAGATAGAATTTTCAAGCCCTTTTGAGAGTTTGGTTCAGGCCGACCAGCACATAGTGAGAAAGGATTGTACATTCGTCTCTAAGTTGAAGTGAGCTGAACTGGTGTAATTTAGGCTCAATTCCAGACGCTTGGGTTTGAGCTACTCCTTGAATAACGGGCTGTTCCTTACGCGTGGTTTTCCATGTCAGCGATCACTGGCACTGCTTTTGGCCTTGCTACTCCACACCGATGAAAGCAGGGAGAACAAGGAAAGGAACAGAAGAGGATCTTAAAATGAACAGCTTCTTGCCAAACCAGCAAGGATACCATTCCCCCTTGTCCCAGGCTCCATGGATATTTCTATCAGATTTTCATATTGTAAGCGCTTCTCAGGAAGAGAGGAAACTCCAGAACAGTGAGTGTTTATTAGAATATTTTTTGTTAAATAAAGAGCAGGAAAAAAAAAAAGGAAAAAAAAAAAAAAAGTACTGCAGATTTAATTTCACATCTTGGCTCTGCTCTGACAAAGGAGAAGTTACTGAACTCAGCAACCACTTCTTGTCCCAAGCCAGGGATTAATTAATGCCCCTCCCAAAACTTGTACCTGTCCCAACCCACCCCCCCAACCCCAACCCTTCCCATTTTATTTCCCAACTAGACAACACTGTTGGCAAATCAAGACAGCATGAAACTTACAGCAATAAAACAACAAACCCCCGTGTGAAGTGTGCCAGCGCATCGGGGAGCTCTCCTGTGCCGCTGCCCCGGCAATGCTGCCCGAGGCAGCCGTACCTGGCACGGAGGGCACACTCCCAGCACGCTCCACGGTGCCACCGTAAGCGCTGCAGAACCACAGGACAAGAGACCAACACCTGAATTTTCCACCCCCGGGGCCTTCTCCTCAGGGACACGCGCGTGGTTCTCCGAGCGCGGCGGCCACGCTCGCTGAGCGCCGCCCGATGCTTCAGCACAGATCCCAAGCCTCCAGCTCAACACGGCGTAAGGCATGTGGACAAGAGAGACACGAGCAGGACGCAGCGGGAGCAGGGGACAGCATTGGTGAGCCACACTCCAGTTTGTCCATCTGACACCTCCTGCATCCCTGACTGCACCGCAGCCGACGCCAGCCGGTGCTGCCGCAGCTGCTGAGGCTGTTTGGTTTTGGCCAACGGTTCAAGAGCAGCTCCTCGTGGTTTCACTCAGATGGAAATGCAGAACCAGTGGCGGAAGCTGTCGGAGAAGCCGCAGGGATGTCTGCAGGAGATCCGAACTCTGCCCTCAACTTCAAGTGTCACTGCACTAAATCGGGAGATACTGGATGGGGAGTAAACTGGCCCAGCCACTAGCACTGTCACAGAACGTGTGTTTTTAAAAAACAGAACAAAAGGCAAACAGATTAATTATGAACCCTTCTTTTCAGAAGCAGACCAGGATTAAAAAAAAAATTCCCGCAAAATGACAATGTTAGATCCTCCATCTAAAAAAAAAGTTTATACAGATGTGCTGCGAGTGATCCCCACACGGGTCTGAGCAGCACCTTACAGTACAGACTAAGACTTGAAGAGCTGATCTCACATTGGAAGTCTTTTAATTAAAAAAAAAAAAAAAAAGTGGCTCTGGCTGGGGTGACACGAAGGGGACACTTGGGACACTTCAGAGCACAAGGCAGAGGCAGGGCTGGCAGCCTCCAGGCCGTGGAGCGGAGTACCAGGAAAGGGGCACTTCATGCACAAAATGTATTTTACAAAATACAGATCCAAAAAAAAAAAAAAAAAAAAAAAAAAAAAAAGCAAAAAAAAAAAAAAAAAAAAAAAAAAAAAAAAAAAAAAAAAAAAAAAAAAAAAAAAAAAAAAAAAAAAAAAAAAAAAAAAAAAAATCCCACCTTGCACTAAATTGCAGCACTCTCAACACTTGCTCTGCCCCAGGCGGCTGCCCATGCCTGGTGTGAGGGAGGAGGCATGGAAACGGGGAGGGGAGGGAAATCCAGGTCTCAGTCTGCTTTTGGGAATTGCTCTCGCAGGGACGTCGTCAGTCATCTGATGTCGGACACGGAGCTCTCGGAGTACGGCGTGGTCATGACCGGGGTGCCGTTGTTGGCCAGACAGCCTTGCCTCAAGGTCTCAAAATACGAGGCCTGCACTGGTTTATGATACTGCAGAACTTTTATGGCATCTTCTATCTTAAACCATTCCCTTTTCCTTCCTGAGGGCAAAGACAGAAATCAGTAGATGCAACAGAACGATGTTGTCTGATCTCAAGGGCCTCCCCCTCCAACCCCACACTGACAGCTCCCCATCCCCAGGAACAGGTATTTGTTTAGGGCAGTACATCCCCTGTCTTGCATTTCTTAATCAAAAAACTCCATTATTTTGCTATTTCTGCAATTTCTACTCAAGCCAGATGCTCATTTTAAGACAATTCACAACACACAAACCAAACACCACCCAACTTCCATCAGTTTGCAAGTGGACTTTGGTTTCCTGTGGACAGCTCTCAGTTCTTACTCGTTCCATAAAGAGCCTGAGGAGAGTCATGTTCCATTTGCTGCAGTGCAATCACAAACCTTGTGGTAACAACAGGTTCATTTCCATTTGGGAATCCAATTTAAATGTAAAGATTTCGAAGATAACAGGGAATGATTAACCCACACTGCCCACATGTATTTCCTCTAGTCTCAGACAGGACAATTCTTCATGCTCTTGCTTGGTACCTTCCAGTGCAAGAATTAAACACAAAATTGCTGCAGAGGCAGTTGGACACTTACTTGGCTTCTCCTGGGCCACAGAGATGACAAAAGCATCAATTTCACCACAATTTTTTTTCCCCAAGCAATCAAAGCACACACCACTGCAACTTTTCCCAATGCCTCTCACATGGATTCCAGGTCCCAGAGGGAAGCTGAGCTCAGCTGTGCTTTGATTCCATCAGTTAATGCAGCAAGCACCAAGCTTACCAATATTGACAGAGTCCTCCCAGTCCTCCAACACTTCGGTGACGATGAGTACGTAAACATAAGTCCTGTGCTTCCTGTCCCGGTTCTGGAAGGCAAAGGGGACAGAGCAACAACCAACTTCCCACAGTCACAACAAACCTTTCTAGGCAGGAGGGCACTGGGCCACTGCAAGGTGCGAATTGCCCACCCTGGGTGCAGCTCATCCCGTATCACAACTCAGCTACTAAAAACTGTTGTGTTTTAAGGTCTGAAAGTGTTAATAGGGGCACCCAAAAGCGTAGTTCCTGATCTGTGGAGCAGTGGTTTGTGGACTGATGTGCTTACAAATTAGTTCTTCAGCTGGGAAGATTTTTATTTCTATTTCACATGAGTTTGAAAGAGTCAGTGACAGAACAGCAGCAACAAGAGCCGTGTCTGGTACCTGCCGACTGTGCCAGGCGTGGCTGTGAGAGCTAAAAATGAAGGGGGGGACCCCACTCCCCAGATTTTGGCAGCACTGAGAATGTTCAGTCACAGCAGTTACCACCAGTGATTTCACTGAAGTGCCCATGGCAATGATCAGAATTGCTGAGCAGGCGTGCCTTATTTACCTGGGACTTTGAAGTTTGCACCAAAGCAGCACCCGCTCACTCCACAACCCCGCAGAGCCATTGTTACTCCAAGATGATTTTTTGCAACAAAATTTCACAGCGCCCACGTCTGAAACTTACCTCAAAAATTCCCACTAATCTTCCTAACGTCCCTTTCACTCCAGCCTAGGGAAGTTCAAAGAGAAAAGAAACATGCTTTAACAACAGCTCAGTCCGTGTTTCCTACTTGTTGTGCAGGACCAGTTCCTTCAGGACAGGAAGCAAACGCTCTAAAATTCTGCTAATCTTAAACCAACACAGTCACAAGGCGAATGACAGAAATTTATCCTGAGCGCTCACCATCCAAGCGTTCCCAGGATTTTTTTTCTTGTTTTCCTACATTCAAACAATTTTGAATTCAATCTGGAGGAAGAAGAAATATTTGAGGAGTTACTCCTTGCATACCAATACACTCCTCGTGACCAGAATTTCCTCTGCAGGTTATTACAGCCTGAGCACGGGGAACATTGGCTTTGGGGTTTGGCAAAACCCTTCAAAATCAGAGTTTAAGAAAATAAAGTATGTGTAAGACATCCACTTACACCCCAAGAGCAACGTGACAGCTCCCAGGTATTTCAGGGGTGTTGTGCACACACTTGAAACAAACCAATATAAACACAAAATGCTGTGATGTGGCCCTGGCAGCAGGAACAAGAGGGGTTTGGATATAACACAAAGGGTAGATGCAAGCTGAAATAAAGCTCTTGAATCAAGCAGAGACACAGATCAAGAGATCTAAGCAACGGTTTCGTCTGTGTGAATACTGAGGATGTGCCACTCCATCACATTTGGTGTCTCTTTTGGTTCCTCTCTGCTGGCTCACTCCCCGCCCTCCTCAGCTCTCCGAGCAAAACCCCAGCCCACTCTCCTGCCCTTGCTTTATATTCCCTCCTTTTTACCACTGTGGATGGTTGGAACTCAAGTGCTACAGACAAGATGAGATCTGGCTCCATGATTTAACAGGTCTGAACCAACCCACACAGCCTGGCACACGACCCAGCCACAACTGGGAGGGAGAGTCGGCTCCGTCTCTGGCAGCTGGAACACATCCTGAACAGCCCAGGGAAAGAGTGCCTCTTGCAGATGAGAGACAGAGATCTGATCATGCCAGGCTTCTCTTCTTTATAAAAAAGATGTTTGGGTCACATTAATGATAAGATAAATTCTCTGTCCTACTAACCAGCTGCTGCACAGTCTCGTGCTGTCAGAAAGGAAGAACTTTCTTTAATGAGATGATTTTCCTGGTGAAATTCCAGCCTACTGCAGGAACAGGTATCAAACCATCCAGCTAGAGCACACCTTCCACTCCTGCTGATGTGGAACTGCCTCAGGAGCAAAGAGTTTGGAGCTCCCTCACTACGAGCAGTCACAGAAATCTATAAATCCTTTTGGTAACACGCTCACTGAGCTCCATTTCTAGGAAGTGAATCAACTGAATCTTTTATTTCACTTTTGGACACAAGCTTTATTGTCACATCCTGCTGAGCCCAGAGGTGCCCCACTGACTGTGACCCCGGGGCTATTTCTGGAGCCAGCAGCACTTCCATGGAGGAGCAGCAATCCCATGAAGGTCGGTGCCACGTGCGCAGGACGGGCCGGGCAGAGCCAGCCTGACCTTTGCAGCTGAGCGATTCCACCTCCTCTGCCAACCCTGCTGACCTGGGCTCAGCCTTCTCCAAAGGCAGCTGGAATGCAAATGCTTCAACTGCATTTCCCTCAAGGAACTCCTTCAGCACTGGGATGTATTTTTAGCTAAGCCGTGTTCAACAGGCAGCACTAACACAGGGAGGAACTGGAGGCTTCCACCTTCACAACATACGGACATGAATGCTTTAAAAGGTGAAGCATAATGAAATATTTCTGGAAAATAACTGTCTTAAGCCAATTTTTCACTGGTTCCTGGAAAAGGCTGCTGAATTTCTGCTCTCTTTACCTGTAGGCACTGAATCAAAAGCCAGGGATGTTGTTGTGATGGTTTAGTGAACTCTCGAGTCTGACTAGAAATAAATTTATCTCCAGGCAACTGGCCAGCCTGGAGACGAAGGATGAATTCTGCTCCACCAGCCTCCCAGGCAGTTTATCCCAGCTCTAGAACTGTGCTGGAAGTAGCAGAGGGAGGTGAGGAGCCCTTCCTTCTGTGCTGGTAAAGAGAGACGACACAAATAATGCTGTCTGCAAACCAGGATCCTCCTGCTCTGTCCTGCCTGATCTTATTTGCCCAAAAAGGCACAAAACACAATGCCAAGACAAACGTGCTGTAGAAAAATCATGTTGAATTATCATCAGACAACTCGAGAAAGCTCTGAGCTTTGCTTCACGCACGGAATTCTCATGCGCAGTTGTAAATGGTGACATAAAAGAATGGTTTGGTTCAAAAAAACATTGGGCTGATTTTATAAAGCAAGTTCTTACCAAAGCCTGCAGAGCACATCAGCCACTGCTCCTGTTTCAGTCCATTTTCCAGGTACGGTGGATTTTAAAGACAACACACAGGACACCCAACACCAACGGGATTGTCATACACCTGTTTTTAATGGAGCACAAAATTCCCCCACCAATGGGAGAGCTGGTCTCTGCACAATGGACAAACGAGCATGCAAGTGGAATTCACAGTCTCACACAAATTTCTAACACAGAAGTTGCCCAAAATACCTGAGAAAATAACCTACAGCTGTTATCACAAATCAAGCCTGGTAACCAGCAAGAGAACTGCCAGGCTCCTCTCTGGGCAAGCTCCCCAGCTCCTCCTTTCATATGGGCCAAGAGCATCTTCTTGGAGAGTTAAAGCACAGTCCCAGTCTCACCCAGGACTGCAGCAGGGTCTAAATCTTAATTTGCAGCAGATGACTCAGGAATTTTCTCAATAGTAAATGGATTGAGAATGCTCTGCCCTCCTGGGCCGGAACAGCGTGTGAGGCAGAGGCAGCACAATTGATTTGGGGCCCCTCTAAGCACTGGAAGTTCTGCACAGGGAGCCTGTGCTGGAATCCTCCAAGTACATGGAGAATCCCAGGAGGACCCTAGGAGGAGGATTCTGACCCCTTAAACAGGGGTAGGAGAGCACCAGCACCAATTGTTCCAAGTGCAGGTGTGGAAACAGAGCAAGGAGATCACACGACAGGATTCCCTGGGAGAGGCACGCTCAGGTACAACAGAGGACACACAGAGCTGGCAAAAATGAGCTTCTTCCCTGCTCTGCTGATCTAAATCGGTGTCCAGGGGAGGAGGAAAAGGCAGCTCTGGCAAAAGCACATCAGCCACAGACACTGCCAGAGCCAGCTGCCTGGAGCAGCACACACTTCAAACCCCAACACACCCAGAGGGCTGGGCTGGGAGCTCAGGACAAGGCACAAAAATCCAGAGGAAATGAAGCTTTACTAGTTCTGCTGCTCAGGGAACAACTTGTTTTAATAAAGAAAAATTACTGAAGACATCCAAGAACAGCAGGTTCAGGTTTCAAAGCTGAAAATAAGTTGGGGTCAGATGCAAAAAGCAGCCTGCAGCAACACCATCTGTTCCTCGGGACAGCTTTTATTTCCTTCCATCTGAGCTAAGGAAAATGTGGGTTGGAATTTCAGCTATTTTACTTTGCTCTATTAGGCTCAAAGCCTGCATCTACTACAGATTACTGCTGGGCAAGAGGACTGTGGTGGAACACCCAAATCTTTGCTCTAAGACCTGCACTACTGAAGGTGCAAATCCCACCCAGGAGGGCTGTTGGACACGTTTGAAGGATGCTGATTCCAGGCCCGCTGGGCAAACTCTGCCGTCTCACAGAGGGTCAGACTCATTCATCTAATTCTGTACTGCAGGACACCTTTATTTGCTTCTACACTTGTGAAACAGAACTTAAATTCCATGTCAGAATGAAGAACTTCCAGACACTGCACATGTTTTTGTGAAGTTTGAGTACACAGGGTAAGGGACAGTGACTTTGAGCCACCACTTGCACTGGGTATGACCACCTAGGAGGAGTTCAAGGCCATCATCTCATCATTCATCTGTGGGCCCTGCAGTACTTAAAAAAAAAAAATCTTCCTATTTTAGCACTTAAAGATGTCAATATCTGTGTTCTAAATCACTAACAAAATACATGAAACAGGAAAGATTATCTATACAGCATGTTTAGAAGAGTGGAAAAAAAAGTTCCAGCAACCAGATCAAAGTACTGCCATGATGGACTATTCTTGATATTGGCACCAATTGCCTGTTTGATCACAGATCAAGCACAGCTCATCTGGCTTTTGACTCCCATGAAGAAAGCACAACTAACACTCCTGCAACGTTATAAAATTTGACATTGACTAAGTATTTAAAGGTCAGGATGTGAAGAATGCTCTAAGTGAAAAATGAAAGTTTCACAGATGAGTGTGGAGGTTTTTTTCAAAGCCACTCTGTAATAAGTTTACAAGGCATCTATTTCTAAACCGTGATGTTCACCAGCTGCTCCTGCCCATAAAAACCTCTTATTCCTAAGCAAAACACACACTCCACGAGCACCAACACCTGTTTGAAAGGGCACACACCTTCCAGAAGGTGAACTTTAGCACACACGTGGAGCTCCCAGCTCTGTGAGACTGAGCTCCTCAACAACCTGTCAGAAATGAGAGGGTTTATTCTGAAGAGGCTGCTCTGACCCAGAGCTGCCGTGGTGTCTGCTGTCACTGCCACAAACAATGCCCAGCAACCCCAGTCACTTCCAATTTCATGCAGACAACAGCGAGCATGACAAGTGTTGGTACCTGTCTGCTTTAATACTTGTGCTGCCACAGACTAATAAAGAGAAGAACTACCTCAAACTAGGACAAGGACTTGAGCTCAAACTGGGACAGAGGGATCACAGCCTTCACTCAGAATCAACATTTCATTTTTGGAACGGAAGAGGGAAAAGTTAGATAACTTCAGATGACAATTATTGCAGCAATAACGTGGATAAACCCAAACACATACACAGTAAAATTAAAACAGTGAATGCAGAAGTTAAAATGTTCATTTAAGGAAGCATATTTTGAAAAAAAAATGCACACCATGCAAAAGAGAATTAATGGAAAAGAGACACCCTGTTGTCATTCTCAAAAGCCACAAGCAACAGGAAGGGTCACAAGTCCTTACAGCTTTTATTAAAAATTGGAAAAAGCATCCCAAAGTCAAGGAAAGAAACCCCACACACTTCTCCCACAGCTTTGAGCAGCATTGCTCATTGACATGGGGGAAACAGGGTTTTCCCCATCCCAGCTCAAGCAGCAAACTGGAACTGCTCAGCTAACCTGTGTCCCCCCCAGTGACAGACACAGCTGTCCCAGCAGAGAAGCAAAGCCATCAAACCTACTCAGGAATCAGCCTCAGCTCCAGCCAACCCCAAAACACCTGGACACACATGGAAGGGAGAGCAAGGGCTCCCAGCAGCCTCCTGAAACCCTTCCTGCCAAACCAACAGCGTGAACTGGCGAGGTGGGTGCTGCTGTCCTTCCCAACACTCCTGCTGTGCTCCAACAACATCCCCAGCACAAAGCAAACAGCTCCTGGAGCCCGAGGCCGGGGGTGTGGGGGATAATTCTGTGTGCAGATCCTCGGCAGCACATGAGCACAGCCCATCTGGGGAAGGCCTCGCACCCCTAAAGCTCTGCCAGCACCACTGGCAGCTGCAGGGCGCTCACGTCAGACAGCTGGGGGTGCCCAGGTGATTCATGGGTGCCCCGGTGAGCTGGGGGTGCCCAGGTGAGCTGGGGGTGCCCAGGTAATTCACAGGTGCCCAGGTGATTCAGGGGTGCCCAGGTGAGCTGGGGGTGCCCAGGTAATTCACAGGTGCCCAGGTAATTCATGGGTGCCCAGGTGAGCTGGGGGTGCCCAGGTAATTCACAGGTGCCCAGGTGATTCAGGGGTGCCCAAGTGAGCTGGGGGTGCCCAGATAACTCACGGGTACTCCCAGCACCCCGAGCTGCCACCATGCCCAGTCGGGAGCAGCCGGGCAGAGGAGCCTCGCTGGGCAGAACTCATCCCTGCCAGGCTGCCAGGGCTTGAGTTACACTGGCAGTGGGCAGCACTCCACGTGAGCAGGGAACACCAGCGAGGAGCGGGATTATCTCAGCCAGCCCAAACCAGTTCCTGCTGCCGGGGCCGTGCCAGGGATCCCTTCCAGCAGCGCTGTCATGGAAAGAGCGCGGCTCTCCCAGGGAGCGGCCGTGCACATTTATTTTAAGGGTTGAGAGGCGAAGCTCTGCACCTCCTGAATGAACCCTGGACTTCTGTATCAAATCACTTCATTATTAATAACGCTTGGGCTGAAAAGCAGGAGTCTGCAGCTAAAAATATTTCTATTGTTCTGGTTACACTCACTTTGGCTTGTAAAGTGGTTGAAAGGTTGCCGAGTTACTGGAAAAGCAGGAGCTGGGTTACAAGCTGGAAATAAAATTTGCAAGCAGCAATTCCCAGTATTAGAGGGATCTAAAGACATTTTAAAAAATAAACTTTGACTGTATAATCCTTTTCTGATAAACTGCTAGATTATAAAAACATCCAAAGAGAAATACACAACTCGAGATCTGCCACATTAGTGCAACAGTCTGAATATTCAGGGTTTTGTTGGACAGCAGCAGGTACTTCCAAATAATTAGGCAGAACCCTGCATATACCAGACAATTCAATAAAGCAGATACAGGAGAAGCTTCCTCCCAAGTCCCATCAATTAGCTCTTGATTTCTGTTCTGCACAGAGCACAAAGACTTATAACCCTCTTGAAAGCATTTTTAATCCTGCCTTATGTAACTGTGAATCTACTTGGTCATTCCATCTCTAATCATGCAATCGTTCCTGAACCTAAGCATCTCCCCAGCTGGTTAATATTCAGAAACAAATTCTAAAGACTTGTTTTACATACACTGCAGTCAACTGCCATTTGCTGCCCTTACATTTCTTATGAAGAAAAAAATTGTTCTTCCAGCTTTAAGAGAAAAATGTGCCTTTTCCCTACAGCCCATTGATCTGTGTTTGATCTGCTGTTTGATCTCCTTCCTGAAACAGCTTCAAGCAAAAAAGAAAAAACAAACCAACCAGTCCATGCATACTTTAGGAATTGCTGCTGGTAACTTATGGCCAATTTCACTTATTCACATAAACCTCACCATGTGTTCTAAACCAACACATACTGAGGTCCCTATATTTGGAGTGCTTTTAGTGGCTCATAAGGGTTTATTTCTACCTTCTACCAAGTACTGGACAGGTCCACAAAGGCACAGATGAATTTTGAAGTTCTCTTACAGAGAAAACGAAGCAGAGATGATCATCATATACACTGAAGTGACCAGAGCTGAACTTCATTTTCAGTTGAAGGTATCAGGCATGGACAGGTTCATTCCAACCGAGAGGTTTAATTACATTCCCATGTTCCCTTTATTTAGGACTCCGTTTTTCTCCCACGTGGGATGGGGATACCACCAGTGACCCTGCCCCTCTCCACCTCAAGGAGAAGAAGGAACAGTGATGGAAACAAACGCGCAGAACTCGGGCTAACAGTGCTGGGGGAAGCCACTCACCTCTTCACAGACCTCGCGCACGGCGGCCACGCCGGGCTCCTCCTCGGGCTCCATGCCACCCCCGGGGACAATCCATCGGTCCGGATGGCGACTACTGCTCACCAGCAGCACCTGTGGAGAGCAGAGCACAGCTGAAGGGGCACCCCCCAGTGCTCCCTTCCAGCCCCAGCTGCAGGGCAGGGATTGTCTTTGTGCCTCACACACCCCCAGAAACGACCCACCCAAGGCGAGGTCTCGCTCTTCCCTCAGCCCCATCCAGACAGGCATGGGAATTCCATGAGCAGTGACACCAAGGCACTCCCACACTCCGTTTCACTTCAGCCACTGCCTCTCCCTGCTCTGATGCATTGCAGGAAGAGCTGCCCTTGCACATCAAACACTCATCTGCACTGGACACAGCATCACTCACAGAGTGAGTTCACTGCAGAGTCCTCACAGCTTGGGATACGCCTCAGGCAACAACAGGAATGCACAGATGCTGCTCAGCACCTTCACCCTGTGCAGAAGTACCTCGGTTTAATTATCCTGGTGCCTTTGGCCTTGCCTGTCCCTGCAGTTCTGTCACTAACAACACGTACACATCCAGGAACTCCCACTGCACTATTTATGTGCAATTGTCCGAGCACAGATTCTCACCCCCCTGTTTGTCACTTCTTTTGCAGTAGGCACTGTGGAGTTCAGCTCTGCAGCCAGCACTTGGCTCCTGTTGGTTTAGAGGAGGTTGCTCAATGAGGTATAAGCAAAATAAAAGCCTATATTAAACCTGTTAAATGTAAAGCTCCCCAGGAAAGGGCTGCACAGAAGGACAGACTTTTGTGAGTGAGAAAAATGGTTCAACCCTCTTCCCAGCTGGGATTTGCCATACACATGCTTGGTGGCAGTTTTGCTTGAAACACATTTTATTCCGGTGTAACTCTGTTCTGTACAAGTTCAGGTTCTGATTTGCCACCTCCCAGCAGCACAAACTCTAACTAACACTCTCAACTGGCTACAGACTGCCCCACGGAATAGCGAGACACTGTGCTTATTAAATCTACTTGCAATACATCCATGAGCAGAGATGGAAACTAAAAACAAAACTAATACTGTTGTCCAGCTCTCTAAACAAAGCTCGTTCATTAGAGTCATCCTGTTGTACTTCATCATTTCACTGGCACAAAGCTCAGAGCCAAAGTGACTTGCTCCAGAAACTTTCCAACATACCAGTCCAATTAGGTTCCAGGCCAGCTGTAACAGTGTCAGACATTTGGGAGTTACACTGCGGAGACACAGAAATCCCAGGCTTTACTGGGGAAACAGTGATTTGCCAGTAGGATATGGAAAGATTTGCACTAATTACCAAAAGGAATCTACCTACAGAACTCAAAATTACACTTCCAAAACAAAAACAAGAACAAGATTTCCAGGGTTTTCCAGTCGGTTTATCTTGAAAATTCTCATCTGCCAGCTGACCAAACTCATATTGGAAACAAATGAAGCTGCGTGGGCCACCTCAGTTCCACAGTTCCAGGTGGGATGGTCCCTGCCTGCCCCGTCCTCTGGCCAGGCTGTGACAGGACAGTGTTTACAGTGACATCCCGAGTGTTTGGCCCTCTCCAAGAGGAAGGCAGAATTCCTTTCCCCCAGGCATCCAGTCCATGTCAAACACCACCAGAGAGCCATGCCTAAATAGGGACTGTAAACTTCATTCATCCTCGGAGCCCTCGGGACAGCAGCCAGTCCCTGCCAGGCCATCCCCAGCCACCTCAGTTTGCCACTGTGCCTCTTCCTAGCACAGGACTTGACTTCTACTCCATCCCCACTCATCATCCAGACTCAAATTCCTGACTCCAGGTCAGCCAGTGATCCCAAGGACACAGCTAAAAAGCAGGAACAGCCATTTCAAGTGCACCTTTGCTGCCAGGTGAGGAAGCACCAGCTCTGCCACTTCCCATTGCAACTCAGAGCTCCAGCTCAAGGGAAAAAAAAAAGGCAGAAAAATATTTTTAAAAGCTGCAGAACTATATCTTTGAAACTCAGCACAGCACACCTCACACCCCTGAACTCCTGCCACCTTCCAGGCGTGAGAACAAGGATCTGCTACGGAACCCTGGACACAGACAGCTCCAGGAAACCTGCTCGGGCTCAGACAATGCCTCAGCAACACACCAGGAGGAACTTTTGGGTGTAAACAATGGTTTGAGGCAAAGCAAATTAACTTCAGCTGCTCTGGCAGTTGAGCGTTTTCTGAATAGAATTAACATGAACAACCCTTGCTGGGAAGGAAAAACCTGTCATTCTCACACTTTTATATAATCAGACTATTTCCTGTTTAATAAAAAGGAAATCCCATCAAGAGAGAGCAGGAAACAAGCCCTACAAGGTCATTCTTTTAAAACAACTTCCAACAGGATATTGCTACCAATGAGCTCTCCCAAGACAAAGGGGCTGAGTTCCAAAGGAGTGGGAGACATTGCTGTGTTGGGAAAAAACCACACTTCCAACACCAGCCCTGGATCCCGATACATGCAACGCATTCAGAAGGATCAAGGAAAAAGTTGTCAACATCCAAATCCCAGAAAGGGACCTCAAAGCCCATCTCATTCCACCCTCTGCCACCTTCCAGTAGACCAGCCCAGGGTACAGTTGGCTTTTTGGCTTGTTAACTTCTTTATTACATAAATAACTTTGATGTTAATACATTCTAAAGTAGTTAATTTAATCTAAATAGCCATCAAAAATACACTAAAATTTACTTATTTTATTTTTTTAAATCGGGCCAGAACACATAGGAAGGTCAGACATTTCCATTTTATCCTTGCCACGCAACTGTGTTTAAGATGGCTACTGAGACTCTTGGCCTGCCAGGGATTTTGGAGTTGGATTTTGGAGCCAGGTCTTGCAGACTTTTTGGAAAAGCATTTGCAGGTAACACGTCACATGGCCAAGTGGTGTTTTCCAGGATTTCAAAGACAATTATGTCATTTCAAAGCAGGGAAATGAGCAACACAAGCCTCTCTGGCAAGGCAGGAGGTGAAACTCTCCGGCTGAAACTCTCACACACAATCCCCCACAAAAGAGAAAGTTTAGAAAAATAAGCCAAGTTTGAAGTGTGCAGCAGGGGCTCGAAGCAGAGCCTCATGGCAAGAACCTTCAAAGCTGCACACAACAAACAAATCCAAACAAACCTGAGCAGCACTAACCCTGCCTGGGGGAGACAGGAAACACACCAAGACATCTAAGGCTGCCTGGACAGCCACATGGAGTAAGGAGCTCCATGGGAAAAGGGGAAAAGAGTTTGTCCCCGGGATAAATCTGTGCATCCCTGACACACAACGCTGACTTTAAAGCAACCCAATTACACACAAACCTGCTGGATCCATATGGAGGGGTTTTTCTGGTGTTTTTTCACAGGAATAATGGGGCTCTGCAAAGCAAAAACTGGGCAACCAGGATGAGGCAGAGAATTAACCCCCCATTTGTGGAACAGAGGCAGAGAGACTCCCAGGTTCTTCCACGCTGTAGTGGATTTAAACAACATCCACCACCCATAAATAAAACAACAGTGGCTACACCGTGAGGAACACGATTCCCCGAAACAGGCTCCACAGCAGCGTTTGAGCACAGGAGAAGGGCCACAGCCCTGTGAGAAGCTGGGCTGCAGCGTGAGTAGAAAAGGAGCTGAGAACCTTCCAGACTTCCAGGAAAAGCCAGTGCTGCCCACCTGTGCCAGCCAGGGCCCAGCGAGCTGGCAGCCAGCACAGGGAACAGCAGGCAAGATGTGAAATCCGGGGTCTGGCCCAGCAGCCTCCTGCTGCCAGGAGCCAATCCATAGCTGCTGGCTCCTGCCACAGCCTCTGCACTGCCTTACAGGCTTCCCCTCAATATTTTCAGGCTTTACCTCAATATTGACATGCTTTCTATCAATACTGCCGTGCTCTCTATCAACACTAAGCCATAAATCACATCGTTTGCACAGCGACTGAAGCACCAACCTCCCGGCACTGCAACTCATCTCCCACTCCAGCATCATTTATCAGAGCACAGCCTGCAAGGAAACGCTGCCGCAGAGGCTGCAGGAGCTGGGAGGAGAAGATGGCTGACTGCAAGGCTTGTGCTGCACAATCTGCCTTTGTCTCAAAGTTTCAGTTTAAAACGAGTGTGTTCTCAGGAGCTGAGCTCTGCTCCCCTGTGCCCCATGGCCGGGCAGATCCCAGAGCTGGCGCTGTGTCCAGCATAACCAATGCCTTGGATGCGTCACACAAAATTTACAAACATTCTCCCAGTCCCCAAATATCATCACTGTAATGGCTTTTCTACCTGCCAACAGCAGGATGTTCATTTCACCACCCCAAACCACGTTTAAGCCTTGGGACCAGCACGGGCTGACAACTGGAGGAGCAGGGGGGGGGGGCGGAGAAGAGGGACACTGCTGCCACCAAAGCTGTGCAAAATTGATCTCATTTCCCAGGCAGCAACACGGCCTCGACGACTCCCCAGCAAATCACGTGTTTTGCCAAACTGCAGAGGCAGGAGGGCCCCGGGGCACATGCCAGGGCTTAAGGAGGGCTTCTCCCACCCTCTTGCTATTCCAGGCACGTTCCGGAGCTCGCACATGGTCGGAGTGAGTCCAGCCCGCGGTCAGCAGGGCTACAGCCAGCCCTGCACCTGGCAGGGTCAGCAGCTGGGACCACAACACACACCCTCCACAGCCACAGAAATCCTTCCCCTGACCATAACAGCCTGTCCTGCCAGCAGCATTCCTGTTCCTCAACGGGAGACGTTTCCTTAGACAAGTGTTATTTTTGCACACACACCTGCACCAGGCTCCGTGGGATAATGGGATTTAACCTCCAACGGGGTATCCAGGAACTGGAGGTGGGAAATTCACGGCAGGACGTGCAAAGGGGAAGGGATTCACACTACACAACTTGACAAGAGTAAAGCACAAGTTTTGGAACGGGAGCAAGAGGTGAACTGGAAGAAGTTCAAGTCATTTCAAATGCTTGGATCGCACCTACAGTCCTATAACCAGAGAGGAAAAAATACAGCAGATTCTGTTGGTTTTTAGGCTGCTGGTTAGAATAACAATAATAAATCACCACATACCATGCTGCTGCTCTGGCTCCAGAACACCACGGGTCCTGTTACTGCTACTGCAGCGCTCCTGCAACTTCAGAGCCACTGCCTGCTCCTACCAGGGAGGAACACAACCCCAAGCCCTCCCCCTCCAGTGAAATTATGGTTTAGATAACCACAGAAATTATCTGAAACGTGCCTTCCCATGCTTTGGGAGCAGGTGAACCGCCTGCAGCAGCGGCCGCTGCTTTCAGAAGCCGAGGGTTGATAAGGGGCACTCCCAGAGGGAGACCCCAAACCCCAGAACCTATTTCTGCTTGTCAAAACCAGTTTGGTGACCACTCAGTGCTTGCACAACTTGTCCAGGCGCACCTTTTTCAGGAGGAATGCTGGCTTGTAAAGTGCCTTTTTGAAAGAAGGAGTAAAAAAAGCAATGAAGGGATATTTGGGCTTTTTACAGAGCCCAAATGACTTTGGTTGTCAGTAGCTGCACACTGTTCTGATCAACCACAGCGCACACAAACTCTTGGGAAGCTGCTCAAATACAAGTAGTTAATTCTACATACAACACCAATCTATGTCACTTGCATGAGGAGAAGTAACCCCTGAAACATCTGACAAAAATCTGCTGGTAATAGTATCCCTACAAATTTCACAGGTTAATGTGAAATTTCTGAGAACAAAGAGTCAGTGTGCAATATCCAGTGGCAGACACGGGAAATCTGAAACAAATACACACAAAATTTGAGAGATCCTTGACTGCTCTGTGCAGTCAGTCCCTCAGTTGGGCTGAAAAAGAACAAGTGTTTAAAGAAACAGAAGCCCTGCTTCCCAACCACTGGACGTCACCTACAGCATCCCCACATGGATGTTTGCTATTTGTAAGGTAGAATTGAGTTTGCTAATTTTGCTCTATCCAAGCAAACCAGGAGAACTCTACTTACTTAAATAGAAGGCAAAACTCCAAGCACATGGTTGGGTTTTTTTGACTAAGAAGGGAAAGAGACTGTGAGAGACCATCAGAGGGGGTCCCCTGGCAGCAGTCCCTGCTGGGTGCACCCCCAAATGCTGGTACCTCTCTCCACACTGCAGGAGTTTGTCTGAAAGGTGCTGAGATGAACCAAGTCAGGCAACTGGGCGTGAGGTTTTTTAAACAAAGTTTGGCGGGGGGGACACAGAACACAGAGTGAGGAAAAAAAGGCAGGAAAAACAACCCCTGGTCAAGCAATAAATGGATCTGAGCTGGAAGAGATTCCAAAGCAGTGTTCTGTAGAGAACAGACACAGCCACCACTCTTGGGTCCTTCTCCACAGACCAAGGGTGGAGCACACCCTCTTTCCATGTTCATCACTTTTCCCTGAGTTGTAGCAGAACAAAACTGACTCAATTCTTCAGTTTCACAACAGCTTGCTGAGCTTCCAGTAAATGAAGTGAGAATTTAACAATTTTTGTTCTTTTGTTGTTTGGGAAAGGACAAGAGATCGGGGAATTCCTTGTAAAACTGTTTAGTGACAGCTGCTTTTGTGGGAAGGCAAAACACTTTTTAAGATGAAAGCCAGGTCTTGAAGAGGTTTATCCGTGTTCCTGCTCTTGGAGAACACAATCTACAGGGCTGAGAGGGACAGGAGAAGCACAGAAGCATTTCCAAGCTGCTCCTTATCCTCCTGGAGATGTGGTAACAGGTGAGCAACAGACTGGGAGAACTTCACTTGGGTTCCACCACAACCCTTTAATGCAGCAGATGGGAGCAGAGAGCCAAGCCCAGCCACCAGAACAGGGATTCTGAGACTGTACTCCACGGAAAGCAGGTTGATCATATGATGCTGGGTTCTCTTACATCCCAACAGGGAAGCACTGGGGGTGGCTTTAGCTGTTACTGGTTTACACTGGAGCCAGGGCACAGGGGACAGCCCAGGAGCGCCGCGTGATCCCCACCACACTCGGCGGGTTCCAATCCCAGCTCTGCCGTGTTACATCACAGCTGGAGTAAAACCGGCCCAGGAGAGGCCAGAAGGAAAAGAAAAAAGGTTCGTTTGCATTCCAATGGCCTTCCCAGGGGCCACCCGGCCCAGCTCTCCCGTGACCGCAGGGCTCGGCGCGTGCCAGGGCACCGAACCCTGGGTGAAACCTCTCTTCTCCCAGCTCCATTCAGGCCTCATTCACCGCTCAGAAAAGATTCTTCCCGAGGCATTTTCTCAAAAAAAAAAAAAAAAA
>VZTJ01006181.1:531534-569605 GCA_013397795.1 Orthonyx spaldingii | reverse complement strand
AGGAGGGGGGGCGGGGCGGTGGGTGCCGGGCAGGGACAGTGGCTGTGCCATGGGTGCCAGGAGGAGTGGTGGCGGTGCCGTGGGTGCCAGGAGGAGTGGTGGTGGTGCCATGGGTGCCAGGAGGACTGGTGGCAGTGCCAGACAGTGACAGTGTTGGTGTCATGGGTGCTAGGCATGGTGGTGCTGTGGTTGCCAGGCAGTGGCAGTGGCTGTGCCATGGGTGCCAGGAGGAGTGGTGGCGGTGCCATGGGTGCCAGGCAGCAGCGGTGGCGGTGCCGTGGGTGCCAGGCAGTGGCAGTGGTGGTGCCATGGGTGCCAGGAGGAGTGGTGGCGGTGCCGTGGGTGCCAGGCAGCGGCAGTGGCGGTGCCGTGGGTGCCAGGAGGAGTGGTGGCGGTGCCATGGGTGCCAGGCAGCAGCGGTGGCGGTGCCGTGGGTGCCAGGCAGGCGCGGGAGCAGTGAGCTGCCGGCTGCGGGGGGACGCTGCTGTCCCCCATCCATCTGCGTCTCGGCGGCTGAGCGAGGGACAGTCACGCGTTTATTTTTAACCGTCTGGGGAGGGCGGAGGGGATTGGTGCCTCCCTGGTTATATCACTAAATCCCTGCCAGGCCCTGTTAGTTCCAGCACAGCGAGCCCTGCGCCGCGCTCCAGTAACTGTTTCAGGCCCCGTCCTCCTGGGCCCGTGCCCTGCACCGGCCTGGGGACACCCCAGACACACAGCTGGAGAGCATGGGCACTCACCAGGGTCCCCCATGGCACCTTGTACCCCCAGCCCTGCCCTCCCACCCCCCCACAGGGCAGGGCACAGGCAGCTGGGTCTCCCTCTGCCCATTCCACCTCCCCAAGGCAGGGATGGTGTGTGAGGTTCACGGCCACATCCCTCACCCACAGCCCTTTTGCGGACAGGGCAGGAGGAAATTTGAGCTGTCCGTGGCCACTTTGTCCCCATCCCGGTGGCAGGTGCCATGCAGGATAGGCCCAGTGCTTTCCTGTGGAAAGGCTGTCCAAATCCAGGTCAGGATGGGGATGCTGAGGGTGCTCACGGCCACCACAGTCCCCTCTCTGTCCCCACGCGATGCCACCCACAGCCCCCAGCCCCCTCCCAGCTCTCGGCCAAGCGGCAAAGGGTTAAGCCACGCAGCGGGGCCACGTGACGCTCCGGGGATGCCGTTTTTCTGAAGATCAGGATGGATTAGGGTGGAATATCAGGACGAGAATTTCTTGGGCGGCGCATCCCCTGACCCTGCCATGGCCCCTCGCCCAGCGGCTCCCGGGGCTGAGCCAGGCCCCGGCCGGTGAGCGCCCACTGTGCTGCTCCCCGTGCTTCCCTCCCAGCACCACTGGCTCCGGGGGTGTTTGGATGGCACCGAGTGGGTGGTGGGCACTGGAGAAATCTGTGGGTGCAGAGCTGGAGCGAGAACTGTCCCCATGTCTGTCCCCTGCACCCGGATGCTTGTCCTGCAGAGCTGTTGGCAGGTGGAATGGGGGTCCCCTGCACCCCCCGTGACTCTCCTCTGCTGTCCCCTCAGTGCATGAGGCTGGTGTTTGCCCAGGAAACCCCCAGCGCCTGCTCTGACGCCCGAGGCAGCGCCGGGAGCCATGTCGGGTTCCTATGATGAGTCGGCATCGGCCGCCGAGGAAACAACCGACAGCTTCTGGGAGGTGAGTCCCAGCCATCCTCCCCTCCCACAGACCCCACCGCCACTGTCACCGCTCCCCGGCTGTCCCCTGGGCTGGGGGCTGCCCTCCCCTCCCTGCCTGAGAGCGTCCCTGCCGCGGTGGCTCCATGTCTGAGCTGGCTCTGCCGAAGGTCCCAGTCTTGGCTGTCCCCAAGCGACAGAGGGGTTGGAGTTGGGGTTGAGCAGCCCCAACCCAAAGCTCCATCCCTGCACCCCCAAATTGCCTGGTTCTTCCCCCGTAGCCACCCCAGGCCAGCTGGGGCTGAGCCAGGCAGGATGGTCACAGCCCCCACACCTGCTCGTCCCTGTCCCTATCCCAGGTGGGGAACTACAAGCGCACGGTGAAGCGGATCGATGATGGACACCGGCTCTGCAATGACCTCATGAACTGCGTGCACGAGCGGGCCAAGATCGAGAAGTCCTACGCCCAGCAGCTCACCGACTGGTCCAAGAGGTGGAGGCAGCTCATCGAGAAAGGTGGGTGGCATCCCTAGGGGGACACCTGGGTCCCCAGGCACCGTCACAGCTTCACCTGGCAGAAACGGGGGGCATAAGGGCAGTGGAGTGACCCCCAGCTGTCCCCTCGGCCCCCAGGTCCCCAGTATGGCAGCCTGGAGAAGGCGTGGGCCGCCATCATGACGGAGGCGGACAAGGTGAGCGAGCTGCACCAGGAGGTGAAGAACAGCCTCCTGAACGATGACTTCGAGAAGGTCAAGAACTGGCAGAAGGACGCCTACCACAAGCAGATCATGGGGGGCTTCAAGGAGGCCAAAGAGGCTGAGGATGGATTCCGGAAAGCCCAGAAGCCCTGGGCCAAGAAGCTCAAGGAGGTGAGAGAAGCACAGCGTGTTTTGGGGCATCCCTGCATCCGCAGGTCCGGCTCTGTGTGCCCGGTCCAGGCTGGGAGAGACGTGTGGCACCTCCCCACAGGCAGAGGGGTGGGCAGGGAGCTGTGACCGCTACTCTGACGTCCCTTCGCTGTCCTCCCCACAGCTGGAGACAGCCAAGAAAGCCTATCACCTGGCGTGCAAGGAGGAGAAGCTGGCCATGACCCGGGAAGCCAACAGCAAGGCGGATCAGTCCAACACCCCTGAGCAGCAGAAGAAGCTCCAGGACAAAGTGGAAAAGTGCAAGCAAGACGTGCAAAAGGTGCGAGCCACTGCCCTGTGCCGGACGCGTGAGGCATTGGGCAGGGGAAACCAGTGGAGATGGCCCCCACATCCCTTTCTCCACCATCCTTTCCCATTTTCCCATCCCTGTGCTCCTGGAGAAGGATGAGGACTTGCAGGCAGTGCTCAGGGCAGGGATTTACCCAACTTACAGGGGCTGATTCCACCCACTGAGGCTCTTGGCTCAATTTGGACTCCCCTGCCTGGTGACCCCCAAACCAGACCTCTCAGCACCCAGAAATGGCCTCTGAGGTGCTCGGGGTACAACCAGGGTCCCTCCTGCATTTTTGCAGACTCAGGAGAAGTACGAGAAGGTGCTGGACGAGCTGAACAAGTGCACCCCGCAGTACATCGAGAGCATGGAGCAGGTCTTCGAGCAGTGCCAGCAGTTTGAGGAGAAGAGGCTCAACTTCCTCAAGGAAATGCTCCTGGACATCAAGAGGCACCTGAACCTGGCCGAGAGCAGCAGGTAGGGACAGGGAATTCTGGCCAACACGATGATCACCAAGAGGTACCAGAGTGGCAGGAGGCTGTGCGGGAGCCTGGCGCCCCCTGCTGCCTTGGAGGACTCACAGCCTGGGCACGTCCCTGTCCCTCACTGTCCCCAGGGGTCCACCCTGACCCACACCCCCCAACCACATCTGTCCCCGCAGCTACGCCAACGTGTACCGGGAGCTGGAGCAGACCATCCGCCTGTCGGACGCGCAGGAGGATCTCCGGTGGTTCCGCAGCACCAGCGGCCCCGGGATGCCCATGAACTGGCCCCAGTTTGAGGTGAGGCCGGGCGCCCTGGCTGGGTGCTGGCAGCCCCGTGGGGCAGCCGGGCACTCGGGGGTTGGTCACTCTGTGCTTGCAGGAGTGGAACCCGGACCTGACGCACACGATAACGCGGAAGGAGAAGCAGAAGAAGGGCGAGGGGGTGGCCCTGACCAACGCCGGCGGCACGGGCGACTCAGGGGCTCAGGCGGGCGAGCGCGGGAGGTGAGGGCTGGCACAGAGGGACGGTGCCATGAGAGTGCCACACATCCCCCTGTGCAAGCATTGGGGGATGCGGGATGTCCTCGGTGACAGCCACCCCTCCCTGTCCTCCCTCTCCCAGCGTGAGCAGCCACGACCGTGGGCAGACCTACAGCGCTGAGTGGTCCGATGACGAGGGCAGCAACTCCTTCAACACCAGCGAGGCCAACGGCGGCACCAACCCCTTCGACGAGGAGTCAGCGGGGAAGGGCGTGAGGGTGCGGGCTCTGTATGACTACGACGGGCAGGAGCAGGATGAGCTCAGCTTCAAAGCAGGTACGGTCCCTTGCCAGTGCCAAGTCGGACAGGACTCATCTGCTGGAGCTGTGGGTGTGAAATCCCTCAAACCATTTCTGAGTTGGCCCAGCCCTTCAAAAAGTCGAACTGTCAGAAAGGGGAAAGCAGAAGCGGAGCCCAAATGCAGAAGGGACAGGAGCGATGGCGGGACAGGGCACGTGAGGTCTCATGGGTCACCTCTTGCCTTTCTATCCTACAAATGGGTGTGCCCAGGATGAGTCCTACAAACCCCCAGCAGCCCCATCCTAGGGAGGAAAAGGGGGTGGGAGAATTTCCAGCACCTGCAATGAGCTCTTCCCTTCCACTTTCCTCTCCAGGTGATGAACTAACCAAACTCGGTGAGGAAGACGAGCAGGGATGGTGCAAAGGGCGCTTGGACAACGGGCAGCTGGGGCTGTACCCCGCCAACTACGTGGAGGCAATCTAAGTCTTGTGGTGTGCTCCTCGTCACCGTCAGCAGATAAATCCACCCTCCGTTGTCTCCATCTCTCCACCAGCCAACCAGCCATTCTGCCGTCTGGTCCTTCACTCCTCACACTTAGAGATTCAGACATATTTTCCGACCAAGCTTTTATTTTTTTAAGAGTTGTCTCCGAAGAGTATTTTGCATAGTTGCTTTCTTCTAAGATAACGTGAAGCGAAAGATGACGTTGTCCGTTCGTCTACGTTAGTTGAATTTTTTTTTTTTTCTTCTGAGCGAAAAGCCGATACCTCAAGATCTTAAAGCCCAACCAGTGAGAGCTCCTGCTTGGTTGGTTTTTAAAGATACTGAAATCATGAGCCGCCTTCTGATTGGCTGAAACTGTTCCGAAACGCACGGCGCCGAAGTTCCTGGGACCAACCAAATTCATCCCAGAAAACCGAGAGGGATTGGAGTCTGACTCCGCTGGTTTTTTCTTTGGTGTTTCCATGTTCTCCCCAGTTCATCCTCCCGCCCCGAGGAAGGGGACGAACGCCCCTGTCAGCCCCGCGGCCATCCTGGAGATGCCCAGGTGAGGTGGGACCAGCCCCGCCATGGAGCTTGACGGCATCTCCTCAGCCTCCTCCTCCTCCTCCCGGCTGGGCTCTCAGCACACCCGGAGCGGGCAGAGGCTCCTGAGCCGATGCCCGGCCTGTGCTGCAGGGAGCAGCATCGCCCTTCGGGTGGGCAGGTACCCAACGCACACCAGATCCGGGTGAGATGGCCCCAGAATCCAGCGCTGTCCGGAGAAGGAACGAGCACGGCCCAGTGCTGCTGGAAGCACCTTCACGCCCAGCCTGGGAGAGCGAGGACTGCCTTGGGCACTGCTGGGGACGGTCCCCATCCATCCTCCCCTACCTGGAGAGAGGCAGGAGCAGAGCGGGGACGGGGGATGAGCATCGTCCAGCCCTGCAGGAGCTGCGGCCAGAGGAGGAGGGCTCAGGACACCCAGCCCGGGCAGAGCAGTTGCCTGGCGAAGACGGCGGAAAACAAGACGCGCCGAGGCAGGGGAGTGGCCGCAGGCTTTGCCCTTTGCTTGTCCCCAAGGAGCTCGACCCCTCCTCCCCTGGGCTCTGCCCCTGGCCCCGCAGCTCCCGCGGCTGCTGCCACCCAGCACGGCCACCCCCAGCCCCTGCCTCGGGCGCGTTTGCCATCCCCAGCTCTTCCCTACAGATCATCTCTCATTTCTTTCCATGCCATCACCCTTAGCAGCATCAAGGCCATCGGCTTCCCGCACGCTCCTCCTGCTCCTGTCCTGCCCCCTCCGTTGGTTCGTGAATTTTTTGGCCCCAGGGATCCCGTGTTCTCGTGGATGCAGGGCAAGCACCGTGTGCTGGGCATGGTGGGCGGGAGCCACCCGGCCCCTGCCAGGTACCGGAAAAAAACCACAAAGTCAGAAAAGACCCAACCAACCACCTGTCTCAGCAATGCACCCCGGTTTTTGTACATTGATTGTGTAATTTAAGAAGTATATATATAATATATATATCTCTCGTGATTGTATTTCCGTGGATACAACAACAAAAAGCAGCAAGAGAAAATAACCGAGCTCTGTCAGCGTCCTTGGCTCTGGGGTCTCCTTTGCTGTGCGTCTGTCTCACCCCCGGGGGGGGCGGCTGAGGGGTTATGGACCCCCCTACTGCACCAAACAAACCCCCAAGGTTTTGGGGTGCAGTAGGATGGGGGCTCGGATGCATTGCTGGGGGCTGGGGGGACAAGGGGAACAGCCACTGCCTTTGGGGACCCCTGTGCCACTGCCGGACAAAGCCCTGGGAAAGCCACGGAGGGGCTCAAGATGAGATTTTGGGACCATTCCAAGCACCAGCCCTGACCCAGCGCTCTCCTGAGCCGGTGAAAGCCCTGGCACAGCAGGCTGATGTCACCTCCTGCCCTCTCCCACCCTGCCAGGGCACTCGTGAGGGGGACACGAGATCTGGGGCACCCCCAGCTCCTCCTCGCAGTGCCCCCGCCTCGGCGCACGCAGCAAATCACGAGACACACCTTGCTTTTTTCTCTTTCCTCCCATCTTTTGTTTTTCCACCCCTTTTTCCAAAGGCCAGGGCAGTTTTCCTCCTTCCCCTGCTCCTCGTTGTCCTCCATCCCTCCTGCCAGGATGTGAGCAGGGCTGTCCGGACCCGCTGCTGTGGAAGCAGCACGGAGCAGGAGGAACAGAAGGGAAAGGCAGTAGCTGGCACTGGCAGCTTTTTAAAGGAAAAATAATCAAAAGACCAAGAACCAAGTGTTTTTCCTTTTAAGCTCCCACAGAACATCCCTGGAAGCCTGGGCCACCCCTCAACATTTGAACCTAAACCACAGCTCATCGCCAGCCAAAACCAAACAGCAAATAAACAAATAAAAAACCTATAATATAAAAGATCAACATTGCCAGGTAACTCTGACTCTGGTGCAACGAGCAGGCGAAGCAATTCCCTGCTCTCTGCCCCAGCCCAGCCTCGGCGGATCACGCTCTGGATTTGTTGTCCAGAGGGAAATGGCAAAGCTGCCATTTCCATTTCCCCAAACTCCGGAATCAGGCAGTCCAAGTAAAATCCGAATCTAGGGAAGAGCTCTGTGCCAGGGCACAGAACCTGGGGTCTTAGGAGGACTCTGGTGGCTCCGTGCACAAGGATGGGGGACCCAGCTTGGGAGACCCCCACACCCACATTTACAGCTGCTCCCTTTGCAAAACTCCCGTTTTCAGCCCCAAAGCCCTGTGAAAGGGAGAAGCTGAGCATGTCCTGGAGTGACAAGGAAAGGGAGGGTGCAGCTGTCCCGAGGGGGTGCCCAAGGTCCCCAATGGCACTGCCCCCATGGCAGGCAGTGTCCTTGGTTGGTGCCAGGCTGTTCCCACACGGATTGGGACAGGTCAGCACAGATGAGGAGCAGAGATGTCCCTGTGGGTGTCCCTGTCCCCGCGGGTGCCATTGTCTCAGCTCATGCCCGGGCTTTTTCCTCCCTGAACAAAACCTGCAACCAGAATCCGGGAGGAAGGAGAGGAGGAGGGGGGCAAGCCATCCATCGTGCCCACCCTGCCCACAGGGGACAAGAATTCTGCACGGTCCTTGCCCCGCAGCAGGGCCTGCTGGAGGTGAGGGGGTCCCTGTGTCCGTCGCCAGCAGGTCCTGGCAGGGGAAGCCTCGCACCCTGGCGAGGAGAGTGTCTGTGCTGGGGGCACGGGGAGGCGGCGAAGGTCCCCCCGTCCCTCCCGGGGCTCAGCCGGTCCCGCCGCCGCTCACACCGGGTGGACGAACTGGTAGACGAGGCGCTGGGAGATGTCGGGCTTGCGGATGATCCCTTTCTTGTAGTACTGCCGGATGGAGCGGCTCAGCTTGTCGTAGTTCATGGCCGGGCGGTTCTTGCGGATGCCCCACAGCCGGGCCACCTGCGCCGAGTCCTCGATCTTGAAGATGCCTGGCAGGTGAGCGAGGCATGGGGGGGGTGGGGTTANGAGCGGCTCAGCTTGTCGTAGTTCATGGCCGGGCGGTTCTTGCGGATGCCCCACAGCCGGGCCACCTGCGCCGAGTCCTCGATCTTGAAGATGCCTGGCAGGGGAGCGAGGCATGGGGGTGGGGGGGTTACAGCGTCTCCTGCCCCCCCTCAGCCCCCCAGCGCCCGCCCCGGCGCCTCCGGAGCACCCCCCGCCCACCTTTGTCCTTGTTGAGCCAGCGGATGAAGCGCCCGTAGTTGTGCGGCTTCAGCAGCAGCTCCTTGAGGAACTGCCAGAGGTGGATGGGTTGGCCGGCGCAGGACGAGTCCGCCTCGCTGTCAGCCCAGCCGGTGTCACCTCCTGCCGCGCGAAGGGACGGTGAGAGCANCGAACTGGTAGACGAGGTGCTGGGAGATGTCGGGCTTGCGGATGATCCCTTTCTTGTAGTACTGCCGGATGGAGCGGCTCAGCTTGTCGTAGTTCATGGCCGGGCGGTTCTTGCGGATGCCCCACAGCCGGGCCACCTGCGCCGAGTCCTCGATCTTGAAGATGCCTGGCAGGTGAGCGAGGCATGGGGGGGGTTACAGCGTCTNGATCTTGAAGATGCCTGGCAGGGGAGCGAGGCATGGGGGTGGGGGGGTTACAGCGTCTCCTGCCCCCCCTCAGCCCCCCAGCGCCCGCCCCGGCGCCTCCGGAGCACCCCCCGCCCACCTTTGTCCTTGTTGAGCCAGCGGATGAAGCGCCCGTAGTTGTGCGGCTTCAGCAGCAGCTCCTTGAGGAACTGCCAGAGGTGGATGGGTTGGCCGGCGCAGGACGAGTCCGCCTCGCTGTCAGCCCAGCCGGTGTCACCTCCTGCCGCGGGAAGGGACGGTGAGAGCAGGGAGGGGACAGGACAGACCTCGCTGCTCTGCGCCCTCCCGGGGACCCGCGTGAGTCCTCCCTCATCAGGGAACCCCGGCGGGATTCCCGGCCCAGGCACCGGGTCTGGGAGCTTTGCTTTCTGCTCCCTGCCTTGGAGCGGGGAGGACAGCTCAGCCCTGCCCTTGGGGTGCCGGGGGTGTGGGACAGGGCCAGGGAGGGGCCCGTGGCCATTTCGCCTTCGCTGCATTGTGCAGAGAGCCCTGGGGCTGCGCAGGGCAGGGGGAGTGGAACCACACAGATCCCTCAGCAGCGGCTGCTCCAGCTCTCCGGATAATCGCAATTAAGCGGGGAGGGACCCCTCAAGCAGCCCGGACCTGCCCGAGGCAGGAGCGAGCCCACGCAGAACTCACCGCAGTATCTCACATCTCCAGGGGCAGCCTTCTCCTTCATCCAGGCGGCTGGAAGGGAGGAGCGGGGGGTCAGGGGGGCACCTCCTGCCGCGCAGCATCGCCCGCCCTCCCCAGCTCCCTGCCGGCCCCTGGCACCCACCAGACTTCCAGATGTCCAGGTGGGCGTGCAGGATGTCGCCGCAGGCGGGCGAGCGCTGGCAGAACTGCTCCTCGGACATGGCACACAGGTCCTTCCCCGACAGCTCCTGGAAGGACTTCCCGATCTGCGGCAGCCGGTACTGGTGCTCCGTCCACAGGATCCACTTCTGCACGTTCCCGGGGCTCCAGTCCGTGGGGTCTGGAGGCGGAGGGGGTGAGTGTGGCCAGCCAGGAGCCGCCCCCTCCTCCCACGGGGAGCAACCGAGCTCCCCTGGACCCCCACAAAGCCCAGGAACCATCCCCTCCTCCTGTGGGGGAGCAGCCACACTCCCCCAGACCCTCACACACCCCAGGAACCACCTCCTCTTGCGGGGGAGCAACCGAGCTCCCCCGGACCCTCACACACGGCTGCAGCCCCCCAGGAACCATCCCCTTGTCCCACAGGGAGCAGCCACACTCCCCAGACCCCCAAACGCGGCTGCAGCCCCCCGGAACCATCCCCTCGTTCCTCAGTGAGCAGCCGAGTTCCCCCAGACCCCCAAATACAGNCCCTCCTCCTGTGGGGGAGCAGCTGCTCTCTCAGAGACCCTCACAGGCGGCTGCAGCCCCCCAAATGCAGCCTGGCTTTGGCTCCCACGCCAGCACATCCCTCCCCGGCCGCACCCCCAGCACCGGGGGCACCCACCCGCGGCGATGTTGAGCAGCTTGCAGGCTGTCTCGATGTCCTTCAGCACCTCGCCCACCACCATGCTCTGCACCTGCTCCAGCGAGTGCTCCTCCAGGTGCAGGCTGCCCTGCAGGTCCCCCTCGGGCCCCAGCCCCAGGCCCTGGCTGTCGATGATGGGGCACTGCTCCGGCTCCTTCCTCGCCTCCTCCCGCCCGCCCTGGGCGCTGCTGTGGGCCGGCTCCCCGGAGCCCTTGGCGGCCCAGGCCGTGTCCTCCGGGTAGAGCATGTCGAAGTAGTGCAGGCAGAAGGCTGGCAGGGGCTGCTCGGGGGTGCTGGGGGGGCTGGGGCTCTCCGCGCAGCCCCAGCTCCGAGGGTCGGGGTCCCGCGGGGGCGGCAGCAGCGCGGGGTCCGGCCAGGCGAGGCGGCCGGGGGGCAGCGCGGTCAGCCCGGGGCTGGCACTGCCCATCCCTCCGCTCAGCGCCGGCTCCAGACCTGCCCGGGGAGGAGAGAGGAGCGGAACTCAGCCCGGCACCGCTGCTGCCCTTCCCGCCCAGCAGCCAGGCACAAAGGGAGGAACTAAGCCTGTTAGAGGGGAAAAAAACCTCCAAAGAGCCCCCGCGAGCCTCCGGATGAGTGCGGGGTCAGCCATGGCCGGGGGGGGCTGTCCCCGGCCCAGAAGGGAGAAGGAGCTCAGGGGATGAGCAGGATCTGCCGCCTGTTCAGGGTCAGGGTGTCCAGGGTCTCCCCATGGACTGCAGCACCCCAGGCTGGCACCAGCTCAGTCCCAGGTGGAGCTGAGACCCTGGTGGGAGGCAGTGGGGGACACTGGGGGAGTCTCCAGCACCTGTACAGGACAGCCCTGGGGTGACGAGGGATGTTTGAGCCACAGGGATGTGGGAAACTCCTCTGCTGCTCCCGCCTGAGGCACAGCAGCCCCCAGACCCAGATCTCCCAGGAGGGACCCAGCCCAGCACTGCAGCACCGGGCCCTTGGTCGCTGCTGCCAACTCCCAGATAAGAACTTTCCTCGCAAGACAGGATAATTACAATTTTCTTCAGTCTCTTGCAAGAAAAACCACCCCAAATCAACCTGTCCCCATCTGTCTCTGTATGCAGGGAGTCCCGAAGGCCATGGAGAAGAGGATGAACCTGCTGAATTTCCATGGCAACACCAGGGAATGGCTCCATCCATGGAGAAACCTCCCCAAAAAACCATCCTGAGACTTTGGGAAGGGGAAGCCCCTGCCAGGGAGAAGCTGCTGATGGGCATGGCCAGGGCAGTGCCCAGCTCCTCTGCCTTCAGCATTGCATTTTACACAAAGTAAGACAAGAACCATCCCAAATTGGTGGTTTAAAAGCAGAAAAAGGAGACGACACTGGGAAGGGAGCGTGCAAAGCCTGAGCCCCCTTAGGACACCAGGCAGCCCTGAAGGGGAACAGGGAGCAGTGGCCAGGGAAAGGGCCACTCCAAACCCCGGCTGGGGGGAGAAAGGTTTAAAAGACATGAGAGGAAAAGATCCCACAGGGTTCCTCCAGGCAGAGCACAGCTCCCAGGCACGAAGGTGGTCGGTGAAAGAGGGACACTGGAGACCCAGCCCCGTGTCCTGTGCTNTGTCCTGTGCGCGGGGCGGGGGGGGGGAGTTAATGTGGCTCCCGAAGATTGAGAGCTCCCAGGAATACGGGGTTGAAGTTCTGCATTGCCTGATGGGGGGAGAAGCTCAGCACTTCATCCTTGGAACAGCCCAAAGAGCTCAGAACAACCCATGGAAGGACCAGGAACACCGAAAGGGTACCCACGGCAGCCTGAGCCCATGGGGACCTGGGGAGGGATTCCGGGTTCAGGAGTCGGAGCCCACGTCCCTGAGTGGTTTTGGCACTGCAGCAAGGAGGAGGAGGAGGAGGAGGAGGAGGAGGGAGAAGAGGGTCCCCAAACCACTGAGCTGCCCCCGCCATCCAAGCAGTTTCCCTGAGAGATGGTGCCTGCTTCCAAACCTCTCCTTGATTTGCTCGGGATTAAAAGAAGAGCTTTAGGAGATCAACCCTAAATCCAGCCTCACGCTGCTCCCGGCACAAAAGGGAAGTGGCAACAGCTTGTGCAGCTCCTGCTGCCGCAGAGTCCCGGCCATGGGGGTGTCTGGGGAGGGGTTGGGGCCTCGTCCCCAACTCCTCTGGGATGCCCTGAGGTCCTGGTTCATCCTCACGCATGGAGGAGCAGGGCTATGGAACATCCCCGGGAATGGCACGGGATGGACGGCCCCAGCCCCATCGTCACCCTCATCCTCCCAGCTGGGACCAGAGGGACCCAATCCCTCGGGAAGTGTCCCCAAAAGCCTGAGCTGTGCCCCGCCAAGGCCGCTGTACTCCCAGGGCGGGGGCCGCTGTTTGACTTTCTCCGCTCTGGCGCGCGGGCGGCCGGGCTGGGTGGGACCTGTTTGCACTGAGAAGCCAATTCAGGTGGCCTTTTCTCCCTCTTTCCCTACCTCTTTTTGCATTTCCCTGGAAAAGGAGAGCCGGAATGGCAGCCCCGGGTGCACTGGCCCGTTTGGCACCCAAAACCCTGCCCGAGCTGAGCGAGGCTGAGCTGCTCATTGCTTCAGCCTTGGCAGAGGCTTCCTGGCTGCTGCTCCACGGGCAGTTCTGGCTCCACGGGGCTGGGCTGGAGTGGTGGGACTGGGATGGGGCTCTTGCACCTCCCAGGGCATGGAGCCAGCACAAACCCGGGGCTGTGGGTGCTGCTGGGTCACTGCTCAGCTCCACAGCCCTGCAAGGACTCACCCCCTGCAGCAAAGAGGGATAAGGATGGGGCCAGAGACCCCCGTGCCACCCCCAGCTCTCCTGGCAACTGCAGCCCACCACGGCTCGGGGTGGGACATGAGCACCAGCGAGGGTGGAACGCTGGGTTCAGCCCTTGGGAGTGAGAGAAAAAAAAAAAAAATAGAAATTCACCCACCCCCCAGCCTGGAACAATGGGTCCGTTAATTAAAATCAAATCTGCGGTGGAACAGGTTGTGCCGGAGCCCGTGGGACCGGGAGGTTGGCCCGCTGCGGGAGGGGCGCTGCCCACAGCGCCCGGGATGTCTCCCAAGCCCCCGGGCTCTTCCCAAAGCCCTTCCCAGGCAGCTGGGCTGGGGGGCCAGGGCCGGGCTCCAGGGTCACCCGCAGCCTCTCGCTGGGGACACGGACAGGGATGTCTGGGTGCTGTGCTGTCCCAGGATGTGCAGGACCCAGAGCTGTCCCAGACTGCCCAGAGCGGCCTGGATTAAGCAGGCAAAGAGCTCTGGGGTCCCTGCACAAGCCCAGGCTGCAGCAGCACCCCGGTGGGTGCTGAGAGGCTGCTGGCGATTTGGGATCCTGCCAGCCTGTCCCATCCACCCTGCAAGCCCCACGGTGACAGCTGTGCCACGTCCTGCTGCCAAACCCTGCGCCACGCAGCCTTCTTATCGCTGGGTGGAGGGAGGAGGATTGGCCAAAACCTCCCCACAGCCAGGGCAGGGACTGGAGACGGTGCTGGAGGGCTAGGGAGGTGACAGAGCGGGGGTCTGGGGAGGTGACAGAGTGGGGGGATGGTTTTGGTACCTGCACGCTGACAGGGTTGGGGCCAGGGCTCGCTTTGATGAACCCCCTGGGGGGAGCAGCCCGCAGCTCCCCAGCAGCCTCCTCCAACACCACCGAGGTCCCCTGGCTCCTCCTGGCGTTACCTGGCACGGGGACCAGGTGTCCCCATGGGTCCCCACGGCCTGGGTCAGGCTGCCCTCGCCACCGGCGCGGGGAGCAAACAGCAGTGACAGGGGACAGGCACAGCCCGAGTGACCTGAGCAAAGCCCGGTGCTCGCTGTCCCCCCGTGAGCAGCAGAGCTTGGTGTTCCCCATGCGAGCCCCTGTTTACAGCAGCACCTTCCCAGCCCCAGAGAACACCGGTATTGTGGGGATTTGGCACCTTCACAGCGTTTGTGTTTCACTAACCGAGCAGAACCACGCAATCCAAACCCGCGGCCAAAGTGACTTTAGGGCTGACAAAAAAAAAACAAAACCAAAAAAAACCAAACCAAAAAACACCCTGGCAGGAAAGCAGCTGGGACAGTGCAGGTCTGGAAAAGGGGTTCAGCTTCACAGAGACACCCCGGAGCTGGTAACTCCTCAGCAGCCACCCAGGACGCTCCATAAAGGGTCCTGGTTTGTCACACAGTGCCCCAAAGCTCACTGTCCCCTGCCTGGCACAGGGGCTGGTGGCACCCAGGATGTCCCAGCTGTGACCAGGTGGGCTCAGGAGGAGCCAGCCCCAGGAGCCCTGGCTCCATCCCACCCTCCTTGCTTGTGCTAAGACACAAAAACAGCAAATCCCATCTCGTTTTGGCTGACACCATCCAGAGAAATGCCAAGGGGCAGCGTGTCCCTGTTCAGCCCTGATGACACCTGCAGGTGTGAGGATGGGATGCTGACACGGGACAGCACCGTGTCCACCCCAAACTGGTGCCGAAAGCAGCATCCCCTGAGGGAGGGAAGATGCTGGGTGGGTGCAGGCGGGCACAGGGAGCCGCGGGCGCCGCAGCCTTACCTCGAGGGTGTGCGGGCTCAGAATCCACATGGGCTCCAGCGCAGGCTGGGAAGAGCCGTCCGTGCGGCGCTCGGCGCGGGGTCCGCGGGGGACATGGCCCCGGGAGCGGAGTCCCGGCGGCGGCGGGGAGCGCCGGCGGCAGCAGCAGCACCGAGCCCGGCTCAGCGCCGGCTCCGCGGCCGCAGCGGCGCTCGGGGGGCACCGGCGGGATGGGAACAGGGATGGGAACGCGGCACCCCGAGCGGCTCCGAGGGCAGCACGGGGACGAAGCCAGCGGCGGCAGTGCGAGGGGGATGCCGGCAGTGTCAGGGCTCAGCCAGAGCCGCCTTTGCCCATTATATCCAATTCCTTCCTTATTTACCTGAACAAACAAGCAGCGCTTACCTCAGCCGAGGTGTTTGAACAGCCCGGGCCGGGTTAACCCTTGGAAGGTGCGTCCAGGGCGGGCTCAGAGCAGGACGGGCCTTGGGAGGGGAGGGGGCCAAATCCAGGCACCGTTAACCCCTTCCCACCCCCACGTGGGATGGACAGGGACAGGGACAGGGACAGGGACAGGGACAGGGACAGGGACAGGGACAGGGACAGGGACAGACACCTGGCTCCTCCTGGAGTCAGAGCTGCAGCACAGAGACCTGTGAGATGTGTGAGAGTCCATCAGTGACATCACTCCCAGGGCAGGCTGGGCCGTGCTGGGGCCGGGAGCATCCCTGAGGGACACCCCCGGGAGCATCCCTGATCCAAACCCCAGAACCATCCCCAACCTGAACCCCAGAACCATCCCTGACCCAAACCCCAGAATCATCCNCCAGCCCAAACCCCAGAACCATCCCTGACCCAAACCCCAGAACCATCCCCAGCCCAAACCCCAGAACCATCCCTGACCCAAACCCCAGAACCATCCCCAGCCCAAACCCCAGAACCATCCCTGACCCAAACCCCAGAACCATCCCCAGCCCAAACCCCAGAACCATCCCTGACCCAAACCCCAGAACCATCCCCAGCCCAAACCCCAGAACCATCCCTGACCCAAACCCCAGAACCATCCCTGACTCAAACCCCAGAACCATCCCTGACCCAAACCCCAGAACCATCCCTGACTCAAACCCCAGAACCATCCCCGACCCAAACCCCAGAACCATCCCTGACTCAAACCCCAGAACCATCCCCGACCCAAACCCCAGAACCATCCCTGACCTGAGCCCCAGAACCATCCCTGACTCAAACCCCAGAACCATCCCAGGGACGGAGCCTGAGAGTGAGGGTGCACAGAGCTGCTGGGGGTGAAGGGAGCCCCTGGCAGCACCCAAACCCTCCCAGCCCAGGGACACGGCACTCTCCCCTGCCCACAGGGGGTCCATGACTGCAGGATGGGGCACGGGGGCACGGCCAGAGCGTGTCCCACTCCAGGCCCAGGTTGTCTCCACCGGCACGAGCAGGAAAAAGCAGTTCTGAGCGAGACAGACACCGAGCTGGTATTTATTGTCTTTTTTTTTTTAGCACATGAAGCAGGCAGGGCAGTTCAGGCGGTTCTCCCATGCACGTAGCGCTGCCAAAACCAAACTCCCCCGTGCCCTAAAAACCCACGTCAGACCAAACCCCGCCACAAACACCACCAGGTCGGCCCCACGTCACCACGTCCCGGCGGGCACGTGGCCTGTCCCCAGCCCACAAAGCGGTGGCAGGGCTGGCATCCCTCGCTGCCCTGAGCGGGGGCAGGCACAGCCGATAAGCCATCCATGGGAAATGTTTGCCGTGAGGAAATTCAAGCCCTGGAGGAAGGAGACCCCGGAGCGAGCACGGGGAAAGGGCTTCGCTGCTATCGGCAGCGCCAGGAGTTTCTGCCTCCCTTTGAAACGCCTCAATGTTATCTTATCGTGGGGAAAGCTCCCCCTGGACTGGGGTTCTCGTGTCCCAGGGGAGTTCTTTCGCCCCGTTTTGGTAAACCCAGCTGGGCCTGGGACACGTGGCAGTGGGTGTGGGGGACCCCGGGATAAGCAGCTGTGTTGGGAAGCCGCCAGCCCCTGCCTGGGCTTTGCCAGCGCTTGGGCCTGTGTGACTGGGATGTGGCACAGCCAGGAGAGGGGTCCAGGCCACACAGTGCCCCCCCCTCCCCCCCCAGTGCTCCTGGCAGCCACAGCAGAACTTCCCAGCCCACTCAGAGCATTCCTTGCTTTGGACAAGGCCCCACAGGCACCCAAAGCTGCTCCCGTGTCACAGCTCAGGATCCCCCGAGGGCAGCTGGAGCAGGAGCATCCCAGCACGGCCCTGGGGCTCAGCCCTGCACGCGTGGATCCCTTCCCCAGAGCACAGAAACAGAGGTGTCCTGACCGTGGAAAATGAAGATGCAGAGTGGAGTCACGTGTAAACTCGACACCAGGCTGGCTCCAGCCACGCTGGGAAAGCACCGTGGCCATCCCGCCCTTCCTGTGGCCGCTCCGCTCCTGCCCCGCAGCCGGGCTGTGGCCTGGGGGATGTCTGGTGAGCAGGGAAAGGTTTGCACAGGCTGTGCAAGCTGGATCTGCCGTGACACCACCTCCAGGTCAGCCGTGTTTATTTGGCTTCTTCACAGCTCTTCACCAGAGCAAACAGCAGAGCGGAGCACCAGAAGGAGTCAGAAGCAAAGAGGAAGAGAGAGCACGACTGGGGACGCTGGACAGGAGGTCACCAAGCAGTGGGGAGTTCCCAGTGCCACATCCAGAGCATCCCAGACCTGGGTCATCCTGGGCTGTCTGGGAACTCACAGCCAAACTCACACCTCGGTCTGAAAGAGCTTTCCCTGCTTCTCTTATCGGCGGCAGCGGGATCTCGATAACAGAAAGAGATTAAAGGGAAAAACATTTGCTTTTCTGGGCTCGGGGAGAGCAGGGCAGTGCAGCACAGCGCTGCAAAAGTGGGTGAAAGGCCCCAAAATGAGACCTCTGCCTCCCTCCCAGAGAGCTCGGGGGCTGGAGCCACCCAGTGTCACCAGTTTCTGCGGGTTCCAGCTGTGCTGGGCTCTGGCCACGCCAGGCTCTGGTCACACCGGGCTCTCCCCGACTCCTTTCGCAATCGCAGCTCGGCACAGCTCTGCTTGCACATGCAAACCAGGAAAAGGAGAGATTGCAACACCTGAGGAACAACAAAAGAGGGAAATGAAGTCTGGCTCCTCTGCCCCGTGTGCGCAGTTTTCGGTGATTTTTCCTTGTCCTCCCTGTCAACCCATCAGCTCCGATTCCGGTGTCTTTTGCCTCTGCTGAAACTTCAATGCTTGGGAACGCGGCCGGAGGGGAGAGATGGGGAAACGGCTCATGAATCAGCCTGGAAGAATCTCTGCCCACCTGCCTGCAGCTAATCTCTGGCTGCATCACAAGAATAATAGATAAGCAGCCATGTCACAAATAATAAAACTATTGAAGGCCCTTGATGTCACTGCACAAACCACAGAGACCGTGGAGCCTGACCTGTCCCCACACGCAGCTGTTTCCTGGTCCCCTGCACTGGTGGGGCTTCCTCTGCTCCAGCTCCTGCACAGTTTTTGGGACACTGGTGGCTCCTGAGCAGAGCTGGAGTCCCATCCTGCACCCCAAGTCTGTGTCCCAGGGCGATGACGAGGCAGGATGGATCCCTGCTCCCAGGCTGCAGGGTGGGTGCTCTGAGGCTTTTTACAGCCTGAGGAGACTGGGAATGGTCAAAATGGTTGAAGCACCTTTAATGCATTGCCCCCATGCCTTGGAGGGGTTCTGGGAGGGAAGAAGAGCCCAAAATCACGCAAAGGGTCAAGGAGCACAAGTGCAGAACCCACGGGTGTGCACAGTGCTTTTCATGGTGCAGTGACCCTGTGCAGATTTACCTGGGAGAGTGTCCAGAGCTCCCAAACTGCTGGGATCGCTCCAGACCTCCGGAATCCTCTCTGACTCCTCCTGATCCCAGCCAGACCTACCCACTTCCCGTGCAGCCCCAGGGCGAGCGGGGCCGCTCCTCTTTATTCTCTTTATTACCCCCCCGGCTCCCCCATCTCCCAGCTGCTGCCATAAACGCCGTTTACAGGGCCTCGTGTGTGCTCGGGGCAAACAGCAGCGTTATTGCCGGGGCACCCGCCCGCGGCCCACCCTGATAGAGGAGCCAGCCGGGGCTCCCGGCCCTGCTCGGGCACTCGGTCCCTGCTCGGGCACTCGGTCCCTGCTCGGGCACTTGGTCCCTGCTCGGGCACTTGGTCCCTGCTCTCACACTCGATCCCTGCTCTCACACTTGGTCCCCGCTCGCACACTCAGTCCCCGCTCTCACACTCAGTCCCCGCTCTCACACTCAATCCCCGCTCTCACACTCCGTCCCCGCTCCGACCCTGCTCCAGCTCCTGGTCGCTGNCACACTCAGTCCCCGCTCTCACACTCGATCCCCGCTCTCACACTCTGTCCCTGCTCTCACACTCAGTCCCCTGCTCTCACACTCAATCCCCGCTCTCACACTCGGTCCCCACTCCGACCCTGCTCCAGCTCCTGGTCGCTGCTCCCACGCTCCATCCCCACTGTATGAGGTGGCTCCCGGTTGCTCCTGTGCTGCTGCGAGGGGTCCATGGTGTCACCCGCATTCCTCCAGCCCTCAAAGGTGCACAGGGGGCACTGGAGAAGCCAGCTCCATCCAGCAGCGCAGGGGTGGCTGGCTGCTCCACGCTGGTGGCACGGGGGGTCCAGGTGCCATCCCTTTACTGAGCACAGAGATCTCGGTTGTCACCTGGCACCTTCCAAAGGCTGCTTCGCACCTGTGGTGGCAGGAGGTGACAGGGTTTGGCTCTGGGGTGCCACAAGTGCCCCTCTGCAGCCTGGCCAGGCCTGGGAGGGCAGCTGGGGAGGGATGAAGACACCGGGGTGATGCCAGCACGACCCCGAACCCAGCCCCTGGACCACCAGCTCGCCACCATTCCCACTCTGTCTCCTCCCAGCACCCCCAGGTTCGGTGCCCCCCGGGTGCCGCAGGGGAGCTCGTGGGACACCCAGCCAGGCCCGGAGCAGCGGAGCCACCGCCGTGTTTGCTGTTCCCTTCCCAAAGCCCTGCTCTTTTCTTCCTCCGCTGGCGTTAAACTCCCGCCTTTGTCTCTCGGGATTAAAAGCCTGGAAATGGCTGCGGGTCGCCCGGCGGTGCCAGGAAGAGAGGGCTCAGGGCGGCGTGGGCACACCCCGCTCGCCGCGGGGCGACCAGAGGTCACGGCTCCCCCTGCACCGCCAGCGGAGATTTGGGGTGCAGAGGAGGGGAAGGATCCTGGTCTGGGCTCTGCATGCAGCAGCTGCATCAGCACACGAACCCCAAATCCCACCCAGCAGGAGAGAACCCCCCAAAATAACCCACACAGGCACCGTGCTCTTGTTTTGTCACCGTCCCCTGCTCATCCCCCCGGCACAGGGGGCACCGGGGCCCGGGGCCGCTCGGCAGCCGCAGTTCCCAGGCACACACGGGCAGCCAGGTGAGACGGGCCGGGCCCGGTGCCAGCAGAAGGGATGTTGTCTTTTCACACAGCCCCGCTGCGGGGCCGAGCGGCAGCGGAACCCTCCGAGGCTTCGGTTCCCACACTGGGTGCCATTGAGAAATGCAAATTCATTCTTCTGCTGCCGCTTCTCCCCGCATGCAAAACGATCCCCGGGCATAACGGCCCCACGGAGCGACTGCCCGGGGAGCGTGGGAGCCGCTGGGCAGGGAAACACCTCGGGTGGAAAGGGCAGCTCTGAGGGTCAGGGCAGCACACGGTGCCCCCGGAGCGGGGGAGGCTCTTGGTGGCGATTTCCCCTTGGGTCCTGCACTGCCCATCTCAGGAGAAGCTGCGGAAGGGGGAAAAACCCTAAAAGTAACCCCAAAACCCACACTCTGCCTGGTGTCAGAGTGGAGGGCGAGGGGCTGTGCGGTGAGGGGCAGGAGGGGTCAGCGGGGACCAGAGTCGCCCCTCTCCCATCGCTCCTGACCCACCGAGCCGGGTTTGCGGGGCCAGGGGGGCAGAGAGGGGAGGGCAGGGACCCCACGCCCCGCAGCGTTCCTGGGGCCGGGGGTCTGGGCTGCAGGAGCGGCCGGGGCGCGGAGCTGCTGCCCGCAGAGCGAGCCGTGACTCAGCCCTGACTCACCGGGCTCCGAGGGAAACGTGTCGCTCCCGTGAGCATCGCCCGGGGCCCGCACCTTGTGCTCAGCAAGCAGCCAGGACCTGGGGGGATCTCACGTAGGGAAAATGGGGTGCGGGAGGGGGGCAGGACCCCAAACGAGGTCCCGTGTCTTGTCTTCCCCCACTGCTCAGGCACTGGGCTGGCCGCAGAGCTTGGAGGAATTTACTTTTCCCTGGCAAACTCAGGCTCCTTGGGGCATCCCCAGCCTTGTCAGCCTTCCTGACATCAACACCGTGCGGAGCTGCAGCTCCCGGGGCCAGGGCTGGGGAGGAGGGAGCTGCGACAGCACCGGGAGCTGCGCAGGGGGGCCCCACACGTGTCCAAGCCTTGCTGGACACAGGCAGCGTTCCTCGGGGCATCCCTGGTTTCACAGGGCGGGGTATCAAAGCAGAAAGTGATTAATGCTCCACGAGGGAGCAGAGAGAGCTCTGGCCCTGGTGTGGGAAGTGACCCGAAATGGCTCCGTGTTCCCCTCAAAGGGCAGTCCCAGCCCCAAACCTGCTCTCCCCATCCCGGCTCTCCCCATCCCAGCGCTGGCTCAGGCACCAGCAGAGCAAGGACATCACTTCTCTCCTCAGCAGTGGATTTTGAGAGCAGCAAATTGTTTGTTCTGTCAACACGTGCCTAATCCCCAACCAAAAGCCGATGAAAACACCATGGGGGGGGGAAGGATGGGAATGAGCTGCCCTTTGAGACAAAGCCCTGCTGGTGACAGCCACAGCCCCAATGGGGAGAACAGGGATCCTCCACTGGCACTCTGCTCCTGGGGTACCCTGGGGAAAGGCTCTCCATGGAGCAGGGATGGGCTCCAGCTGCAGCCTGGCCCTGCCACAAACCCCAGCAGGATCCCGAGCTCCATGCAGGAGGTGCAGGAAATGTCACAGAATCACCAGGTTGGAAGAGACCTTTAAGACCATTGTGTCCTTGCTCTGCAGGGATTTCCCAGCCTCAGTGGCCAGTCCTGAGTCCATTTCCCCCTCAAAATGTGGCCGGCAGGTGCAGGCAACCCCCAGCAGTGTCCCCACAGCAGCCCAGGACTGTGTCTGCCCCTGCTGACCCAGCACCTGCCGTGACACCATCCACAGGCTCACCAACGTCACAAATGGGCTCACTTGGGGATTAGCGTTTCCAGATGACCCATAAAACCTTTTTCCTTGTGGGATGAAACAACACTTTGTCCTGCGAGGCTCCTTTCCAGCCTGGCTGGGGCTGGGCCGAGCAAGCAGAGCTGCCCCACTGCCCACCCCGGGGTGGTCCCAGCAGGGACCCAATCCCAGCACCCAGAGGCATCAGCCCTGCACCTTCACCCTCAAGAAAAAAAAACAAAAAGGGAAAAGAGAAGGTACATTTAGCAGTTTCCATTTGTTTGCTCTTTAAATAATTGTTTCCTTATCGCTATTGATTTAGATCCCTTTAAAATTCTGACAAACCTGCTTCTCAGGCACCCTCAGCTGCTTCCTCCCAGCCTGCTCCCCCTGGGCAAGGCAGAGCAGCCAGGCTCATCCCCAGGAGAGCTCCCTGCTTGGGGAGGCACTGGCAGAGCAGCATCGAGCCCCCCTCAACCCCTCCTTCCCAAGATGGGCAAACCAGGCTGCTCCAAAGCTGCAGTTTGGGACTTTGTCCTCTCCCCATCCCACTGCAGAGCAGAGCAGCACACACCGGGGCTTTGGGGCTGCTGCCAGGCCCTGCCGAGCTCAGGGGACTCGGGGGGACACCCACAAGGGCACAGTGGCCACGATTGCCCAACTCCCTCTGTGCAGAACCCAGCTCTGGCCATGAACAGCCCCAGTCAGGGCAGCACAGCCACTGCTGGGGTGGAGGCAGGACAGGACGGCTTCAAGTGTCCCTCAAGCAGAGCCAGGATGTCCCTGTGGCCTCGCTGGGGACAGGGACCCTCTCTGCTGCCCAGTGTCAGTCCTCAGGTGCATCTAGCTGTCACCTCTCAGAGTGTTCCCGGCCCTGCTGGGCTTACAGGGGTTCCAGGGGCTCATCCCGGGGTCCCTCCAATGCCAGCCGGGGTCTGGGGCTTCACTGCCACAGGCTGACGTCACAGCCCAGCCTGCAGCTGTCAATTAATTGAGGAAACACGGCCACAGCAAACAGCGAGGAGGGAAAACGCTGCAGATTAGATAAGGAATGCGAGTTCTTGCTGTGTTTCCCCCTGGATGCCAGCGCTGCACAGACCCTGCCGAGCCCAGCTGCTCCACACCAGCAGTGCAGAGAGCCAGGAGAGGCTGAAAGCCCCGTTCTGCGGGATGGCTTTCCTAGAAAAGGGCCTGGAAAAAGGGTCTTACCCCAGCCCCAAGGTTTGGAGGTCCCTCCCAGAGAGCCATGGACCAGCTTGGGACCAGAGCAGAGGAGCCAGACCCCCTCTAGCCCCCAACACGTCACCCTTCAAACTGGGACAAACATGGGCTTCCTCTGTGCAGACCCTTCCTCATTCCCAACCCAGTGCTGTCCCTGCCCAGCAGCTCCTGCTGGCTCTGCAGCGCTGCCCCAGCCCCACAGCAGTGGTGACAGGCCGGGTGACAAGTGCCACCCACTGCCCGGCCAGGACAGCGGCTGCTCCGGGAGTGTGGGGGGACACGGCTCCTGCCTGCCCAGCCACTGTCACCGGCAGGACCCGAAGCCTGGAAAAGCCACATCCAGCAGCTCCAAAGGGTTTTGTGGAGAAGGAACAACCTCAGCTCCCTCTGCTGGCACCTGCCCCAGGCTGGGCCCGTGGCCAGCACACCCTGTTCGAACACCTCGGCTGGGAGCCCCAGCACCCAGGGTTCGGGTCAGACCCCGGCCCAGCCCCTCTTCCCAACACCAGTCCCTGGCAGCACATGGAGCTGTGATTCCCACGGTGTCCCCATTTCTGGCATGGCTGAGCCACCTCACAGGACACTGCACCTCTCGCTCTGAGGGTAAAACAGTGAAACCCAAACTTTTCTCCCCGCACTTTAAGTTCCTACGAAGGAATCACTCCTGCAGGGAAGAGATAACCAAAATATGTGGATACGAGGAGCGAGGAGGCAGCTCTGGAGCCAGCCCAGCTGCAGCTGCTGTGCAGAGCCGAGCCCGCAGCGTTCCATGGGGCAAACAGGGCTGGCCCGTGCCCACGCGTGCCATCTGCCTCCTCGCTGGGCTCAGCATGAGCTTTTACTACTCGGCTGTTTTATCAACGGGGTAGGAAACGTTTGAGATTAGACTTCCTTAAATAATTCCTGTGTAACTGGGAACTTTCCAACGAACACACAGGCGGAGAGAGCAGGTTATGGAGAGCTTCCAGAAAGAGCCCAAGCTCCCCCTGGCCCTGCTCCTTCCCCATGGACCCCTGGTAGATCCCACCACCGGCCTGGCCTCATTTCCCCTCTGGCCCGTTAACATTCCCCCGTGCATCCCAGGGGATCTGCAGAGATGCAGCAGCAGAGCGTTGCACACCACAGGCTGCTGCCGCAGGATTAGTGGATGCAGCAGGTAAAGGAGGAAAAATAAACCAAAAATCACAAAAATCCTCTGCCGCTGTTGCAGGTGCTGCTTCTGGATGGGCAGGTGGAGTCCTCGAGGTCATGCCTGCAGATATGAGGACATGCAGTGGTGCTGGGGAGGTTTTGGAGCAGATCCTGCTCTTCCCTTAAGAGTACCCAACAAGGCACGGGCCCGAGCAGCCCTGGGTGCTGAGCACACCCTCATCCCTGTAATCCATCACAAAAAGCTGGGAACACCCTCCTTCCAACTGCCATTGCTTTGGGAACCAAAAAAACCTGCATAAAACCAGAAATAATTTTGCAACTTCTAATGGGCAATGATCCGGTTCCCCTAAAAAAATAAACAAGCAGCCCAAGCAGCACCCAAGCAGCTCCCAGGTGCCTGTGGAGCCGTTTGCCTTGGCCTCCTGCCAACCTGCCCAGCTCCGCACCCGGGCTCGCGGGATGACCTCCACCACGGCAACCCCACCGGTTATTTGCCCGCTCAGGAGATACCATTAAAGGTGTGATGGGATTGTCCTGTGCTGGCAACCTCTGACAGGTTGCAACCCTAAAGACAAACAGATTCTTTCGAGCAAATAAGGAGTAAATGCAAAGCTGGGCAGTGAGCGGGGCGGGCGATCCTCACCTGCCCAAACACAGCGGCCTCGGGACACCCGCGAGCACCCCGAGCTCGAGGGGCGCGTTCTGCTCAGGGCACAAAACAAACACCCCCAGGCACAGGTAGCAGGATGTCTGTTCCCAGTCAGGCTTTCAGTCAAGCTTAAATGGCACATGAAAGCTCCAGGCATTTATTCAAATGATAAAAGCAAAGCCAGCACACACAGAGCGAGGTTTCTCGTGGGGATTAGTAACAAACTCCCAGGTAAGCAGAGGAACGGGCTCAGCTGAGCTGCTCCGTGGTGCAGCTTCTCCAAGTAATGCTTGGGCTGGGTGTCCTGAGCAGCAAGGCCTCACTGGGAACTCAGATCCACCTGGGACAACTGTGCAGGCACCCAGTGAAGTGAGACCTTTGTGTGTCCCCATCCCGAGACACAGAGCCAGCTGTTTCCTTAGGGACTGTGAGAAACTAAAAGCCAAACCAATCTTCCTCCCTTCAAACTCCCACTTCTGCCTTCCTGAGTGACTCAGGAGATGGAAGGTCTGATCCCTCAGGACTGGGCTGTTTGAAGTGTGAAGCATCACCCCATCCTGCATCAGGCTCCGAGGGAAGGGCTGGGATGAGGACCAGCAGCTGGGGACACAGGCGTGGCATCGCTTGGTGCTGGTGCCCCTCGTGTGGAGATTGCTGAGACCATCCCACTCCTCCTCAGGAATTGTCGTGGAGAAGTGACCTGACCTTATCAGGAGGGAATCTGGAGACCCCCCCCCCCTTCCCCCTGCCTCACANCCACGGCCTCTCCCCACCCTCATCCCCACCCAGGGGCTCCACAAGTAGTTTGATAACCTCAATCTGCACCAAATTGGGTTGGTTTCACAGCAATTTAGAGTAAATTAGGGCTAGAGATGGGTTTAAGGGTGTTGTGCCTGAAAACACTCGGGATGGAGCAAATCGGGTGCGTTTAAGTACAAGGTGACAGAAGTTTTGCAGCTTCAATAAAACTCTCAACAGCTACAGAGCTTTTTTTTTTTTTTTTGTTAATTTAATAATACAAATATTCATTTATACATTAAGGAAAAAGCTTCCTTTATTTTCACCCCCAATGTGCTATCATAGGACTTCTCCCAGACTCAGAGAGGCAACACACCATCCCGTGCTACACATGCACTGCCCCGGCGAGCACAGACAGGCTGGGAACCACCCACGCACTCACACACGGAAAAAATTAAAACACAACAGAAACCCAGACGTGGGACAGCGTGCATTTCCCACCCACACCACCACTGCTCTCCGACTGCACGGCTCTGCCCCAGCTCCCAGACCTTGGTGGGGTTTAAATCCAACACTGCTCAGGTGTGGGCAGATGATTTCCACTTTGTCACCCTCTCCCATGGCATTGCCACTTCGGGGCCAGTCCGTGCTCCAGGGACATCCTGCTCCAGTTTGCCAAGGCTGGGAGGTGACACTGCTTGAGCTGTGATAGTGACAGGGCCCAAGTGGCTCTTGCTTGCCACACGGACCCACTTAGAGGCTACCAGAGGTGTTCTACATTACCCTTTTCCTTATGGGAACTGATACAAACTGCAGTGTCACGAGGTCACCTGGGCAGAGCTTTGCCAAATTCATCCCAAATCTCCCCATTAAAAGCTGGACACTTGAAGCATGAGCAATCTGAGGGCTGGCTGCACCACGAAGCTCCATGGAATCAGGAGATAAAACCACCTTTGGCCTCAGCTAAACAGTTTTTACTTGAGGAAAAACACAGAGATAGAGCAACCCCTGTTTTAAACATCTTTCCAGTGCCACAGCAGGGGCCACAACCCCGGCCCCAAAGAGCCAGCGCTCCGTGGATCCCTCAGCTGCATGGGCAGAGCAGGATGTGAGCAGCAGGAGCTGCAGATCTCAGAGCCCTGCCTTTCCTCACAGCCTGGAACGTGCCACCCTTGTCACCGGGACCCCACGGACTGCAAACGCGTGTGCCTTCGGAGTGGGGAAGCACATGGCTACTCGGGGCACATGCAGGTTTTAATTTTTTCAAGACAAGGGAAATTCAGCCTCAGGAGGAGCACAGGAACACGAGTGTGGCAGCCAGGGGACACGGGAGGAGCACACGTGCCTGGGAGCTGAAAGCCAGCGTGGGGGTATCCGAGTGCAAGGGCGTCCCAGGTGCCTCTGCTGGCACCAGGCAAAGGTCACAGCACCAGCTCGAACTCTCACACTCAGACCTTGATTTCCCCTCCCTTCCACTACGCAGCTGACACAAGGAGCTAATAAAGATAAGGAATCACCTCGTCACTTGGACTGAGAGCACTCTCCAGGGGTTCAGTGCCCTCGGAAGGGGAGCAGCAGCGCTGCAGGTGGGATGTTCATACCCTTGGAGGGGCTCATGAGCCTACTGCAAGGAAAGGAGGGAGTGAGGAAAGATTCCCCCTGCCCACCCCACACCGTGGGGCTGCAGATCACCCCCCAGATCAATGCCCAGAGTGGGTAACTAATCCAAGGCAAAATGTTGTTACAGGACAAGAACCAAACCTTCCAAGAAGCAGCACCTTCAGCAGGTTCACTCCAATCCCAACACTCCCTCAGATCCAGGGCAGAGCCAGGTGCCCACCAGACTGCAAGGGCAAGTGTCAGGCAGTTCAAATCCTGCAGTGCCACTTCTATCCAGGCAGTTTCTGATCCAATACTTGTTTCTCCCAGATTTCTGACAGATTTCTGAAGGGAGATTTCAGCTCATAGTGATCTCTAACAACTGAACCTCTGAAATACAAACAAAATCCATCGCCCAATCCTTCCTCTGTCCTACTCAAGTTCCCAATCAAGGAACTCCCACTGTCCCCACAAGGTCCATCCATATGCACTCAGGTACCAGTCCTTGGTAGCTGCAACGAAGGATTCCCCCAGTCAAAACCAGCCACAAAAAACAAAAGCAGCCAAGAGCAGTGAGGGCAAAGCCATGCAGTGTGCAGCTCGGACACAGCGAAAAGCCTTCACTGGGAAGATCTGGAAGAAGGTAAGGGGAGCTTTGCATATTCCTGTATCTTTGGCAGATGGCTGTTCCAGCCTGGCTCGTTCGGGCAGGACGGTGCTGCCGGGCTCAGCCCCGTTTGTAGGGACAGCACTTCGGAATAAATTCACCTCAGCGCCTGAGACCAAGCTGCCTCCCCTCACACTGCACCTCCCAGTCCAAAAAGGGAGGAAAACACGCTGGAGGAACAGCACAGCAGCCCAAATCCTTTGCAATCCCTCCCCTAACACGAGCCCTGAGAGCCCACTCGAAGCTTCAGCCCAGCCCTGAGCCCAGACAACAAAGGCAGAAGAAGAGGTGACAGTGGGACCCAGCTGGTGGTGCCAACTCCTGCTCTGTGCTCCAGAACACATGGATCAGCCTCTAAGCCACACCTCAGCACAGGAGAAACAAATGCAAACTTATGCTCTGAAAGAGAGAGGGGAGACTCCAAATGAAAAGGACAGGATGCCTGTGAAGCTTTGCAACTACCAGCAGGTGAATTATAGCTACAGAGATTCCCCTTGGCACACAGCTCCAGGCACAGCTACTGCACGTCGAGAATGAACAAAAAGGGATTTTAAACTGCTAACCACACAGGACAGCTCAGGAACTTGAATAAATCAGTTTCTTATTAACATGGGTGTGTATTTGTGTACTTCATGTACAAGGGGGAAGGGAGATGAGCCCTCCACGTTACCCCAGAAGTCCCAGAGTCTCCCTCTCCAACTGGTACCGAGACCTGGCCATAGCGTGGTTCCCAACGACACGCACGACAACTAACAGCAACACCCAAACCAAAAGGAAAAGAAGAAAGAAAAGATTAAAAAGTCGGTAACTAAAACCAGCAGATGCTGTTAAAAACGCAGTGCTGGGTGCAGACCCAACCTGGCATTAAAAAAGCCTGACAGAAGCAGTCCCTGCACAAACCCCAGTGGGTGCCGAGCCAGTCCCGTTCGGCAGCAAACCAGGACGTTCTGGGAAAATGCACGCTGTCCCTTAGGAGAAAAAAAAAATATCAACAAGAAACAAACAGAAATTAAACATTTGCTCAAACTACAACCGCTCTGTAGGCAAAATATTCTTTCTTAAAGATGGCTTTTAAATTTTCATTTTTAAACTTTCTTTTTAAGCTACCTAATTGCGTGTGAAGATGATTTCTAAAAACCCATAGTGTTGGTGTCTCTTCTTCCTCATAGCATTTACACCACTCTGAAATCCAGCAGTCACACATGCATACTCAGGTTTTGGATTTTCCTCTGGAAACAGCTAGTCCTAAGTTACTGGGCTTTTGTTTTTTCTTCTTTTCCAGAACACGGAGGCAGAGAAGAGGGGTCCACGCTGTGTCTGTCTGCCACGTGAATCCCCCTCCCTTCCCCCAAAAGTCAGCTTTTTCTTAAATTCTCCTCTTGTCGATACCCGTTTTGTGTTTTTGTGTTTTAAGACTGTCCGAAGTGATAAGGACCGTGGAAACCCTGAAAGAAAGTTGGAGACATAATCAATTTTCAACAGGCAAGAAACAAAACGCTCAGTGCTCAGCTCCAAAGAGTGCCCAGCCCAGCCCAGGGCTTCCCACCAACCCCACTGTGGCTCCAAGGACACTCCTAAACCACTCGGTCCAGGGTTGGTTTCCCCAGAGAGGGCAGATGCCACCACTTACCTCTGCCAGGTGTTTTTTTAGGCCAAGGCCACAAAATAACTTGTGTTTTCTACACCAGAATTCCCTACAGATGCTACAGCACCTGCAGGCCCAGCCCCTGCAGCCTCCCCAGTCTGTCCCAGAGACATGGGGCTGTGACTGGGGAAGAGGATATGTCCGAAAAAACCCCAAGGAAAAAAAAATCCACGTTCCCAAAAGTGCCATTCGTGCCCTCCCAAGGTGACAATGCACATTTGCCTCAAGTGACATCAACCAGAGCATTTACCCAAAGCCCCAAAATGCTTCCTACAGAACCCATTTCCCTCCTTTACATCCTGAAGTGAGTCACCCAAATGTCAGATCTAGTCACAGGTCTCGAATTAACAGGAACTCCTTTTGTAACTTCTATTGTCTGGATCAGCTGTCTGGGGTTTCATCAGGAAGCAGAAGAAAGACCAACAGGCAGCAAGAGATGCCCCAGCTCACAGGAAGATGAAGGTTGTCAGTGAAGAAGGTACAAGACCCACACAAAACCCAGACACACCGAGGTCAGGAGGGAGATGAGGGAGAAAAACTTGTTATAGCTCGTGGCAGAGTTGGAAGACCATTATGCAAATGTTCCTAAACACAGCCCAGCTCTTCCCAGCACACTCTGGGTAAGGCAGGGAGAACCCAAACAACCAAAACCATTCCTGCTCGGGCTGAATGGGAAGTTCTGATCCCAGTTTTCACCACTCTGCCTTTAACAGGGCAAATTTCCTAGGAGTTCCACAGAATTCCTAGAATTTCCTGCGTGTTCTACAACTTCAAAACCCCCTCACTGCAGGAGCCAGGGCCATGCAGCCACGAGTAGGAATAGGAATTGTATAAAGAATCAACGTCACTGGCAAACCCCAGGCTGGAGAGCTCTGCTGCAGAGCAGACTAGGAAGGAAGTGCCATGAACAGTCTGTAATCTTGCTACAGCTGGAGAGAAAAAGTTCATTCTCCGGGATGTATCAGGTGGTAAATACAGGCAAATGGTAAAATGAAGCAGCTCTCAGAATCCAACCAAGAAGAGGATCAGCAGACAATTAACCAGGACATCTCCTGAACTGCGTGGGAAGTATGAAAGACTGGGAACGTGGAAATTGCTGTTTGCAGACAGAAATACATGCAAGTGATGGAATAACAAACACGCTTCTACCCCAGGAATATGCTGCAGTGCCAGTTTGCAAAGCTTTTCAAAAGAGAACAGCCAGCAAATTCCAGCATGACAGTTCACCTCAGGAAGGAGATGCTCCCATCAAAATCCCGAGACTGAGATAGCCAACATTTCCAAAAATACACTCACTGAAACAGGGGGAAGAGGAGAAGCAGGAGAGAAACATTACGATGGTGTGAGCAGGTGCACAAAAAAAGGACACAAGAGGAAAAGCAATGTATAAACAGGATCCCGAGCAGTCTCACCTCACAGGGATTAAGCTATTGTACTGAGCACTCTGCAGAAGGAAAACAGGATTTGCTGCCGATTACCTGTACTGACACATTTGCCAGAATTTGCTTCATCTTTGAGCTACCTGCACACAAGGCTTTGTTTGAGGCACTGCCTGGTGAGCTCAGGAGGCGTTTAACCACCCCCTGCTCCTCTGCTGGGGGCACCTTACCCTGTGTCACCTCACAGGGAATGCCAGGGGCAAAACCACCTTGGCCTGCTTTAATTTGGGGGTTCCACAAGCATCCCCCTGTGGCGTAAGGAACTGCCAGTCACCCTCAGTCTGACATCAGAGCAGCTCCTGAGTGCTTTTGGATGCAGAGACCCTGTGAAGTCACTGCGAGCTGGTTTGCAGGGAAACCCTCTGGATCTCCACATGCTGGTTTCTGGAGCACCTAATTTAAAGCTACACAATTATGCTAACTGTGTCAGTTAAACCCAGAATTCAGCTCAGCACATGAGATTCCTCAGCATGTGCAGCTCTGCACCACCTGCCACCCTGCACTGCACACCTGACATGCAGGAATGAGCTCCCCTGGCAATGCCAGAGCAATCCCACAATCCCTGGCCACGGTAAGCTCCTCCTGACACAAGGAATTTCATCATGGAAAAGCCCCAAATTTTTGTTTTGGGATTGCCACTCTTCACTGCATTTCACCTACCCAAGATTCATTACTGGATGTGAGAACTTGACAAAATTGAAGCCCACTTGTCTCTTTAAGCTGAGTGAGAGCTGCTCTAGTGCAGACCCTGTGCAGGTGACTCCCTCTCCCCTGCCCCATGACATTTCATCACCATGCACAATGTCAGGGTTTGATACCAGAAAACTTCCGTTACTGCTGCAATGCAAATACCAAACCCCTGTATGACATTTTCAAGCCTAATTATCCCCTCTATGCAACATTTTACATCACAAACATGCAAAAATAATTCTGCAGACAATCGCAGTTTTTCCGAGTTGTTTCAATGGAAGGATTATTCCCACTATTTTTGGTGCATTCCCGTCTATTCTCCAAGTGGGATCACTGTCCTTATGAAAAGCTCAGCTGCAGCTTTGCAAATTCACTTTCAGTTCTTCCAGAATGTTCCCCAGAAGTAACTGCTCACTTGCTGGTGGGAGCACTGGCTCTTCACACAGACCAGTGTGAGAACACAGGCCCGTGATTTTCCAAGAAAAGACTCTGCATGACAACTACTGGTATAAATTATCATTTGACTCGTGCAGCTAGAAGGGAAGTGACGTTTTGGGAAGTGCAAACCCTTTGTGAATACTGAGCTCTGTAAACGGAGGCACCTGTGCTGGGAACAAAGCGAGGATTAAGCGAATCTTTCATAAACCATCACACACAGGCTTTCAGACAGCTCTTTATTTCACCTCTGTGGCTGAGTCACCACCAATGCAGGTACACTTGCAGGGACAGGAGGTGGATGCACAGCAGTACAGGAGTCTCCCAGTGGACACTAACAGAGGCCCCAGCCCAGCTGCCCATCCCCGTCCCCTCGGGCCGCTCCTACCCCGCGCTGCTCCAACCTCGCTTACGTAAACTGAGCACAAACACAGAACAAAGCATCCAGCACTTGTGTTTTATTCCATGCATGCTGTGCAAACATGGCGTGGCTGGGAGACCACCAGGAAGTTCAGGACCTTCTGGGAGCAGGCACTGGCAGGGCTGGTTCAGGAGCCCACGGGTGAGGAGGTGCCAGGGCTCGGGTACCTGACTGAGTTCCCTGATGTGCTGCTGGGCCAGGATCAACACCAGGCAACTCTGCTGGGCTGCACTGGAGCACAGGTGGGCTAAAATCAGATTATCTGGCACTTCCCACAGTCCAGAAGGACATGGATTTCATGGATGAGCTGACATGCAGCACCCAAACCACCAATCTCTCAGCAGAGAGGCAATCCAGCTCCTGTCAGCCCAGCCCAGGCTGCAGGGCTGTGGGAGCAGCTCCGAGTCCAACATTCTCCCACTGTGTCTAAATGGATGTAACCCCGTGGTGACCAGCCCAGAGAGCAGGATGGAAGCAGCTTCTCTCCTCTGTGGATGCAAACATTTTTGGGGCATCATCCTCATGCATGGTTTGATGCCCAGTTTCCAGTAAAAGTATTTCTGTCTAAGGTTTACAGAGGTACTGCAAAAATCTGCAAATTGGAGGCCCTGGTTTGGGAGCAGCATGGCTCTAGAAGCAGCAACAACATTTAAGCTCAGAGAGGGGAAGCCAGATAAAGGCTCCAAGGACACAGGGTTGGTTTCCCCTTATGCACAGAAAGCTGCCAAGTAGCTCAGGTCCACACAGAACAGAGGGAGATGGGGAGCAAAAACACAGCAGGGAAAAAGGAGCTGTGAACTCCAAATATGGTTCTATTTCACTGGGCTTTGAAGAGCAGCACGAGCAAGGAGCAGGACAGCCAGGCACCATTTGCTGTGGTGGGGATGATGCTCAGTGTCCTTGTCCGGGCAAATCTTTGCAGAATCACAACTTCCATGTGCAGTTTTCTGCATGACACAGAGAGCAGTGATTCCTCAGTTCATCTGGGCAGCAGGTTTAGATACAGATCTACGGATTTTACATAGAGATGACAAGTACAATCTAAGTGTCAGGATATGGCTATTCACTTCTGATCTTCCCACACATGGAAACCTGTGCATTTGTTTCCTCAGTTAAGCAATTAAACTCCAACTCCCAGGCACTGTAAGACTGGATCTTGGGCTTTTAATGGGAAAGCCAGTCACAAGAGAGCAGCAGTAACCGTGCAGGGTTGCTATGAGACAGGAGTAAATAGGAGGAAGCTGTATCAACCTCAGATCTCCAGAGAATCCAGAGAAAGCGACTGCCAGAGAACAAAATATCTGTGCATGGGGATTTCTGGGCATCTTATCCTGCACTTAGGCACATCTTTACATCTAAGAACATGCAAAAACTCCACTGGGAACAGATTTAACAACAACATGCTTCAAGCAAAGCCCTGACAGGCCCTGGCCTGCAGCCTCCCCTCAGTGTGTGTGGAAGGTGGGCAGGGGGCCCCAGGGAGGTGGGTGCCATAGCAGGAATAAAGGGCACACAGCTCGTTCCAGCCATGCCACAGGTTTCATCTTACCCACTCACAGGGAGTTCTGTGTCTGGTTTTGTTTGTTTTTCCCTAGGAAAGCTTGTTCCACTGAGCAGGACACCCGAACCACACACACTCTGCTGCTGTACAAAAGCATTTTGAATGTTTCCAGGTGTGAAATGCTGCTGCACTTGTCTGACCCAGCAGCAGATGGCACGTCGGCGTCGCCACAGTCCTGACTCCAATGGGGAGTTCTAGAGGACAAGTCACACCTGCTCAGTGCACCAGAGGGAGAACTAATTCCGACAGGGTCTGGCAGCTTCGAGTATGTTTTACACCTGCAGATGCCAGAAACTGCTCGTTTTAGCTCAAAGATTTCATGGTCTCATGCACTGCATGACTGGGTGTCCCCAGTGCCTCTCAGCAGACGAAGCCTCCACAGTCATCTGAGAAATATTCAAGGGCTTATTTTAGTTCTAAATACAGGACACAGGCTCTTCTCAACACTTTAACTAAACGTGAACCATCTCCTTTGCTCACCAAATGGCCTGTCAAACATATCTGGGGATTCCCTCCATCTCCCAGGTACATGAAAGGAGACAAAAATCTCAGAGGTCCTGCCCAAGATAAATAAACCCCAGCAATCCTGGAGTGTGTGCCCCTGCCTAACCAACCCACAGTGCTTTTTTGTCTGCTCTAGAACCTGAAATAAAGCCTTCCACATCAACATTCAATCACAGGGCAGCAACTCCCCAACGCAGTAGTTTTCCTTCTCCTCTGCGTCTTCCTCCTTCTCTGTACTGCAGAGTACAGGTCAGATCCCCTGGGGATGTGGAGAAGATGGGCCAGGTTGAGCTTTTCCCAACAGGTACTGGAGCTCCATCTGTTCCTCAGGTAATTCAATACTCCTGACATCACCTCTAATAACCCCTTTTCTGCTCCAGCAGCATCCCCAGCTGGGGACACAAAGGGAAAAAACCAAACAAAACTGGATCTTCTTTTCCCAAAGGTCTGGCCAGGGAATGGGGGGGAATGTTTACCTGGCCATTTCAAACCACACCAGGTGTCTGGGAAGTCCAACTCCCTCAAACCTGTTTAGTACAGAACCAGTCCTGTACCAATATGAATACTGGGTACTGGGTCTGTGGCAGAGAGCTTCCTGCCCTGGGCAGGAAGGACAAGGCTGGAACAGGACTCAGATCTTCAGACCTACCAGAACAGCCTCCAAAGGATAAAATAATTTGTCTTAGTATGTCACAAACAAAAAGAACTGCAGTAGAGAGAAAAACACCCAAAAATCAAGTAGCTTTTCCCCCACCCCCAATCAAAAAGGACCATAAAGTTTTCCCTTCTGATGCAAGCAAACAAAATCTCTGTTTTAATCTCAGATAATCCACCTCAAATCCACCCAAGAATATTCTGTAAATACAAAAAGAAACAAACAATAAACAACCCCAAAACAAAACAACCCAGAAAAAAGGGGAGGAAAGGTCACCTGCCCTATGTTTGGGGTTAGGTTATAACTGCCCTTGTTTCCTCAGAGCACAGAGCTCTGGGTTACCAGCTAAACCAGCTCACTCCAACCTAGTGACACCTCTCAGGTGGTGCTTCACTCTCCTGCTGGCTTCTTTCCCACAGCACAGCTGCTCCTTGCCACGGGCTCTGGTTCCTCACAGTCACGTTCTCTGAAGTCAATCCTGGCCCCTCGGGGAGCACCACGACCCCACCAAAGCAGCCACTACAGCAGCGACTTCCAGCACTGCCAGTTCAGGTGGTGTTTCACTGACATTTCCCAAGCCCTCCACTCCACTGCTGTGAGCAGAGCCTGGCAGCAGGAGCCAGCCCAGGGATGGTGTTTGGGAGCACTAACGGGGGGCAGACAGGCTCACCCCATGTGTGTAAAAAATGCACAGCCCTGGGGTGAAGGTCACTAAAACAAGATCCACTGGCACAGGACAGGCAGGTCATCCAGGGAGGAACTAAAGTGCTGTAGGTGAACTAACATTAGGGCTTTATTAAGTCATTCAGCAACCAAGTGTTATTGTCCTACACAGCCTGCTCAAAGTACAGTAAAGCATTTTTAAAGGATTTAAAAAATCAAACTAGTTTGACATACGACAGTACACACCTACACATACTGCTGCATTAACAGGTGGATTCTGAATTGTAAATAATCCTGCAATTCATATTTCACACACAAGCAAATAAAAACAGTCAAAATATCACTCAGACTCATATAGCATCCACCAAGCAAGCTTTTGAGAGAGATTTAAAGTAAAGATAATTTAAAAGTCACCTACAATTATGAACAAGACAAGGACACAGACAGGAACAGTCCTTTGATTGACTGTTCCTGCAGGCAGCTTCTGGGATCAAATGGTGAGCTCTGTAGTCTCCCCACACCAGCTAAAAAGAAGTTATCTGGCTAATCTGAAGGTTGAGGGTGTGGTTATTTGTTCTCTGTTCAAAATTATGTCAAACTCAGGACACATCTAGAGAGATATTTTGACTTATTTGCACACGCAACCAGAGCAGGCTCCGGCCACTTGCGGTTACAGCACCCAAACAAGGTTATATAAATTTTAAGAAGGACTTGAAGCAAAAACAAAAAGGTGGATCTGGTAGAGTCTATCAGAGGCAAAAAATATTTTAATATAACATGAGGAGTTGGCAGAGTCAGACAGTCAAATTCAGAACCTTCCTTAGCAGGTCTGGCAGAAGCAGAAGGAAAGGGCTTTGCAGTTTGGAAGGAAGAGCAATTACACGCCTGCCAGGCTCCTCCCCTACCCGTTCTCCTGCTCGCCCAGGGCACCTACCTTACTGTACGTCACTACCGACAAGTTGTTCGAGTGACTGCTGGGGGAGAGATTTACAGAGTTTTGTGACAGTCCATTCTGATCTTGTTCGATTTGGTCAGGAGCAGGCCCCCATGTGTTTTTGCTGATTGTGCCTAGCTCGGAACCCCCAGGGTCTTTTAGGTTGTTTTCATCTGGTTGCCTGTTCTTCTGTGGAGAGGCGAACGGGTTAAAGTTTCCTTCTACCTTGCGATGCGGCTGCGTGTTGAACTCTGTTTCAAAGGATGACAGCTGCTGTGTGACACCCAGAAGTCCTCCAACTTCCACGCTGAGGATCACCCAGATGACATCTGTGGAAAGACACACATTTGGTTTGTCACTATATCGGAGTTTATGAAGAAAAGACAGAAAGAGCAAATGAATTCCATCCTTTACACCAGCAAGAAGAAGACTCACTGCTTAAAGCACATTATTACAAAACCTCAGCAGTACTGGTTCCAGTGCCCCCAGAATAACAGGGCTGGGATCAGTAGTTTGAATTTTAGGAGCCAGTTGAGGACAGTGGGATTTTACCCCAGGGGCACACCACTTGCTTAGGGAACCCCACACCCTGTCAGGACTAGGACTCCCCAGGACACACCACTGGACACACCATGTCCCCTCTAGACACCAGGGAGCCGTGTGGCAGTGCCAGCGCTGCCAGCAGCCCCCTCCTTGTGGGCACTGGGCAATCCCCCTGTGCCCACACTTCTCCACTGATCCCTGTACACACACATCCCCCACTGACCCCACTGCAAACCCCCCCACACCACTGACCCCACTGCACACACACACATCACTGACCCCACTGTGTTCACACACTCGCCTCACTGACCCCACTGTACACACATATCCCACTGGCCCAACTGCCCCAGTCCACACCACTGACCCCACTGTGTTCACACATGCCCCCTCACTGACCCCACTGACCACCCCAAACACACACACACCACTGACCCCACTGTACACATCACTGACCACCCCAAACACAANACACATCACTGACCCCACTGTGTTCACACACTCGCCTCACTGACCCCACTGTACACACATATCCCACTGGCCCAACTGCCCCAGTCCACACCACTGACCCCACTGTGTTCACACATGCCCCCTCACTGACCCCACTGACCACCCCAAACACACACACACACACCCCACTAACCCCACTGTACACACACACCCCACTGACCAC
>VZTJ01006181.1:515376-531417 GCA_013397795.1 Orthonyx spaldingii | reverse complement strand
GGCAGCTCCGGAGCGGCCCCGCAGCGCCCTCTGCCGCCCTCGCACGGCCCTGCGGCCCCGGTGCCGCCCCGGGCCGGCACCACCGGCCCCGCCCCAGCACGGGACGGACGCCCGGGCCTCGGGACCGCGGGGCAGCCGACAGCAAAGCCACCGGCTCGGCTGCAGGGCAAGAGTCTCTCGGACTCGGAGTTTGGTGGCCAAAGGGGTTCAATCTTCAGGTCGTGTTCTGGCCAAAGTGACAACTTGTGGCAATGCTGGGACATCTCCCATGGTCTGGGGCTGGGAACACTCTGGAAACCCCGGGAAACCCTCAGCTTTGTGAGCACATGGGACCAGCAACAAGCTGGACAGGCTGTCCCACCTGTATAGGGATATCCCTGGCCATCCCTCAGGGTCACACCGTGTCCCCTCCAGACACTGAGGAGCCGTGTGGCACTGCCAGTGCTGCCAGCAGCCCTCTCCTTCTGGGCACTGGTATTTTTGCCTCCATGTGCCAACACCTCTCACTCAAACCCTGGAACTTGGGATACTCCCAACTGCCAACAGAGACACAAAGATGTTCTCAGTGTAAACTAAAGCTGGTGGAAAAGGGTGGGAAGGCTGCACTGGAGGCAGATGTTGGAAGCCCAGGCTGAAGCACCAAGCAAAATAGCCAAATGTGTTCTTTAAACAGAGAAATGGCTCACAGGGGATGCACTAAATCACTGCATTAAACCCTGGGTATTAACTTCTCACATGAGGTTTTCACTCCTATTTTATGCTCATATGCAGTTGAGAATGTTAAGCAATGGAAAACTGGGAAAGAATCTCAACAAGGACTGACTGGCAAAGAGTCTCCAGGAGAGCTGTGCACATCCCTTTGTTTTCCAGAGTTTCGTGTAATCTGTGGTTTGTTCCAGTGCTTAGAAAACACTGACCAAGACAACAAAGCAGCTCCCTTGATGTTCTCCTCCACTCTGTGCTCTATATTTAGGCCTGGGGCTGGCAGAACTCTGTTACTGGCCCGTGGTGTCCCTGCTGTCCCCAGGGGGACGTGGGCTAGGGAGGGGGCTGCTCACCTCCGTAGTAGAGTCCCGTGGCAGTGCACATCCGCCACTGTCCCTGATACATCCCGGCCGTGCTGGGGCTGCACATCTGCACGCTGACATCAGCCATCTCCTGCGGCTCCAGGGACCTCACCATCACCATGTTCACGTGGCCAAACTGGTCTCCACCGACATACTTCAGGCAAACCCCTGGGGGCCACGCCTCCGTCCCTGGGATTAGACAGGAGCGGGAATTACTGACAGCACACCAGGAAAAGCTTTGTCTGTTTGTGTAAGACTGGGTGAAACACGCTCGTTAAAACAGTTGTGCAATTGTTGGATGGTCAAAGGAAACAGAGATACATGGGACACAGCAGCAGTGGATGCTGAGGAAGCCTGGTTTTCAGAGCAGGCTTAACTGGTGCATTTAAGGACCAGCAGAATAACTGATATTCCTATTTGAGTAATCTCTATGTCTTTGTTACACAAAAAAATTCTCACAGTGTAACAGCTGCAAAAAAACCAAAAACCAACCACCCAAACAAAAAAAAAACCCCAAAAAACAAACCAAAGAAAAACCCCAAAAAACTTAACCTACACACACCTCCCCTTCCCCAGGGCCACAGACACAGACAAGGGCAGGGCTGTGTTGTGTGTCCTCATTTCTGCCTCCCTCCATGAAGCTCCTGAACCACACCACATCAAATACCTGTTATTTATACAAAGTACTGGCAACATTTCCTTTCAGGGATTCATTTCTTTCTAAGCCTGTCAGGAGTCTCAAGAGGAACTCATGGTTTGAGTTGTAACCGAAGTGCCAGCACTATTTCCTAAAAGGATTTATTTCTCTCCTCGAACCAACCCTTTTCTCAGGCTTGTGCAAAGGTGGGAAGGGTTGTGAATACACGATTTATCTGTGGAGATCCATGTTTAGACTGCAGACACTGGGACTAACAGCGTGACCTGGCAATCAGAGACACAAAACAGCTCCTGTGTGCAGGCACAGCCACCAAAGATAACAAGCGCTGGGGTAGACAGCAAGAAAAATTGCTTCTGAGACTCATGAAAAATCAGTTTAGCACAATTTTCTTTTGCTTCTTCCCCAGTCACGTGACATGACTGAGCAGACGACTGAGAAAACCTCCTGCTCAGCTGAGGCTGACAGAAATGGCTACAGAAAGCCTGAACCACCACCAAGCTCAGAACTGCTCCGTCTGGTCCGAGGCGAGCGCGCTGGAGGCTGCTCTGACCTCACGTTACCTCAAGGAGCATCCTTTGCAACAGCTTGCCTGCTAATTTAATCCCTGTGGATACCCCAGTGAAGAACTGGTTTTCTTGTCAAGTCCTTGTTGGTGGAATTCACAGCCTCGCAGGGAGAGCAGGACGTGCAGAGTGCAGAGGGATGTTCAGCGTGGGGGATGTTCCAGCACAGCTGGAAAGGTGCTGAGAGAGCAGGGCTCTGAAAGAGGAGCTGGGTGTCTGCCTGACCTCGGCCTGGGCCGTGGGGCACTTGAGCATGAAGTCTCACCTGCAGAGGTTGGCAGCCCAGCAACGTGGTTTAGTTTAAATTATTGATGTGATTTTTATCGGGTTTAATGGCTTTAGGCTTGCAAGGTGCCTAGAATGCTGCAACTGATAAGCCTCGTAAAATGAAATTACGATTATGTCATTCTATTTCAGTACACTCATCTCTCAGGAGATGATAAATTGCAGAGAGTGTCCTGCAGAGCCAGCAGCAGCTGGGGGCAGAGTGGGGAGAGGAAGCCAGGCTGTTAAATCCTGTTGCTCTCTCAGCAATGGTTCTACCACACAAACTGCTCTTTAGCAAACAAGGCAGCGCCGTCCTGCAGGTACCAGAGCAGGGCATTGTTTTTTACTGACACACGTGAGAACCTGACTGAACTGAGCTCAGAGCTCACACGCCTCACACTGACAACCTCTGAGCTCTGCCTGTCACACTCATCAGACCTGCAACGCTCCAGTGACACACGCCTCAGGTCTTTTGTGTTCTAGAACTGAAGTCATTTAATCAAGGACTGCTGCAGAGCTGTTAAAAACCCTGGTGCTGCTTCAGTTATCTGCCTAACAAGTAGATATTATCTGGAAACACTACAGCCCTTTGATACTATACCTTAATTAAACCAAAGAATGGTTTTCAAATGCTGCAGTCCTGCTCACACTGCACAGTCATAACCAGCATGTGAAGCTGCACTTCACTAACCCTCAGCAGTGTGGTTGTACCAAGCCCTGGCCTCCAGCACCACCGTTAGGGCACTGATGGATGGTCTGACAAGCCAGGTTCAAACCACACAGAAGCCAAAACAAATGTCAGCCTTGCCAGGAAATCCTAAGTCAAGATGGGCTCCTGTCCCTCATTTTAGAAGGCTCAGGATTTCAGAAGAAGGCTCAGGATTTCAGAAAGTGAAACATTCCAAGAATAATGAAACATCCCCTGAACTAGGATGCTAAATTAAGGCTGAATTTGCATCCAGGAAATGGCACATCAGAGGAACAAGGAAGGGAGGAGTCAGAAGGGCCCAGGATAGAGGTGTAGTCAACACACACAAATTGAGATACCAAGAGTGGAGAAACAAGACCTGTCACAATTACTAGATTTGTAAGAGCTGTATTTGGGACAGTTATAAAAAAATTGCCAGTTAACTTCTCACAGTACTGGAGTTTAAGCAAGTTCCACATGTCACCCTTTCATTGTATTTTCAAACAAAAGGAAGCTGAAAGAAATATTAAACCCTTCCTCTAGAATACATTCTCTATAAACCAGTGTTCTTAAACATGCCCCTAATGAAATACTCTTAGATTTTTAGTGTGGTTTTACTCTCTGCCATACTTGGATGTTCAGCCCAAGTACTGCAGCTACTCAGCAGCAGAAAAACTGAGAGCTGAACCTGACTCGTGATGACTCCCAATGTCACACCTTGGTGTGGAATTGTTCTCCCTCACACAAGCACAAGCAGGTCAATTAAATTCAGACAAGGTTTTAAATGTTCATGCAACATCCTGTCACTGCACTGCTTGAGAACAAGGGATTCCTTTGCATCCATGGATCTCATTTTGTTCTCTGACTGCATCCCACCAGATCAAGCACTGGGAATGCACTTTGCCCAGCCTCACTTCCTGGATCCCAGTCACTGCTTTGACTTGTTTCAAACTGGAATGTGGTCTCTCCAGCCCTGCATCCTCTCAGAACATGAAAAGGCAATTCTGCCAGAAGTGGACCTGCCATATGACCCTTGTGTCACTGCCTGGTTTTGTCTACAAGTTTCCTAGAGTTTGTTTGTGTGGTGGCACGAGGAACAAAACTGATGACCTGACTGAGCTGCACACCCTGCCACAAAATGTTTGTGCCACCCCAAGAAGGGGAACTTGCAGCACCTCAGGGTGGCTCCAGCCCAGGGGAGTGCACATGAACCTCCTGCCTCGAGCCAGCATCACCTCCCACTGGATCCCAGCACCTGCTGCGTGGGGTTTGCTGCAGCCCAAAGGCCTCACCTGTATTCTGTATCCTCCACGTTTTTGTAAACTGGGTGTCAGGAGGGATGGACTCTCCTTCACCTATGGTGACATCTTCCACAAACGACATGGAGGGGACATTGATATTTGGACTCTCGAAATCGTAGTAGGCTCCAATGGCAGCTTGTAGATTCCTGGAAAGGAAAAAAGCACATTACAACCTGAAGTACAGCTGGGTCAGGCCCTTTGCACAGGTCATATGTCATCCTAAACAGTTCAGCAAAAATATCCAGACTGTAACAGCTCTGCTTCTCATGTGTTTTTTAAAGCTTTTATCTCTGTTGCATGTGGATTCTCCAAGAAAACAGAGCTCAAAATACAGCATTTTTTCTTGCCAGGGACACAGGTTTAGATCACTTTTCTACTCTGCTTCTATTTTCCCTGGAAATCTTGGCACTTACAAGTCTTGGAGACCCCTACTCCAGCAGTTCTTTATGAAACTTGCTGAACAGTTCAGGAGACACCAAGAGAAGAGTGAGGCCACAGGAGGCAAACACGGGGCAGTTCCTTCACACCAGCCTTGTTACCTCAGCTAATTTCAAAAGGACCAAACCTCTGCATTTGATTTTGGCACACAAGGTCCAAAAGGAGCACAAGAGGAACAAAACACAAAGAACACTCTTCCTATGACTCTCAGGGCCAAAGGGCACTGGTAGCTACAGATAATACTCCAGCCTTGCTATTTTTGAAACATACTACCAGGTACAAATTGTTTATTCATCAATGAAGTGTTCAGCTCTGAGTAGTCACAACTCACAGGAACTTACAAACCACCTGAGTCAAAATTTCTCACTGAATAAAGATAAACGACAGTGATCTATTAAGGACATTCAGAAAGCCACAATGCTATTGATTCCTGAGCCATGGTGTAGCTACAACTCACGATAATTAATGTGAGAAGAGGAACAGGCAGGCAGGAAGAGGATTCATGAGCCTTAGCTCAGTTCCACGATATACTATTAAGTCATTACGTAAGTGTTTGGCAAGTCATGTAATTCCTCTGTTTATACACATCTGAGAGGTTGTGGCCCTAATTTACATGTTGTGAGTGGGTGCTGTGAGAACGGGGATGAGTAAAATCTCCCCAAACGCAATGGGCGTAACAACTGCTTGTTTTATGCACGATTACAGAAATCTGTGTTGCTTTTTTGAGCAGGACAGAAGAAAAAACCCCAACAAAACCAAGATTTCAGGAAATGGGAACCACCACCTAAAGCAAAGCCCTGCAGAAGCTGCTCTGTGTGGGCACAGTGACATATTGAGGGGCTGGACAGTGGTGGGGTGTCATGTGTCCGAGTCAGAGAGCCAAGGTGAAAGCAAGAGAAACATTTGCAGCGTGACCCTGAGCAAGAGCAAACACAGGGCTTGTGGGGCTGCTTGCCAGCTGGAAAGAGGCTTGAAACAGTGAGTAAAGAAACTGCCTCCTGTTCAATTCCTACAGCGTTCACGGCAAAAAACATTCAAATCAGACATTCTGGATAAAATCTGAACTGCATGGGAGCACTGTCACTTTGTTCTCACAGAAAACTCAGGGAACACAAAGTGTAGCAGCTGACTGGGAGGTGACAGCAGGGAGCACTGGGGGCACTGGGAGAGGGCCCGAAGAGCCCCATCAGTTTGGCAATCAATCCCTCCATCACAGCCAGCAGATAATCGCTGTGTGAGTCACAGGAGTTCCTGACATTCTGCTAAGGAGGCACTGGAGGAATTCCTGCACAACATGGCCACGGGGATCGATCAACAATTCAGCAGCCCCAGCCTCACAGCCAGACCTTTGCCATCCATGCTGAGCGGACTTTGGTCCAACACAGGAGCCACCGGGTCCCATGCCGTGGCCAGAACTCTGAATTCCAGAGCAGAAACCATCATTCAGCCTGAGGCGTTTTCTACTTAGGAGTGTCAGGGCTCTGTTTAATCCCGCCAGCTCAGTCAAATGCTGCAGGAAGGGGCCATGTCACATTAGCCAGTAAACAGAGACAAATGCTCAGTTTTACGTCACCAACCGCCTGTTGCTTATACACTGCACAAGATTTACATAACTCCCACCACGGCTGTGCCAAGAGACTCCTGCTCGCTCACCCAGCTAACACCATGAGCTGGAGCTTAGTTTGCACTAGGATTTCTTCCTCTAGTACAGCAATCCAAGGCAAAAGGTATTGTAGGAGATACAAAAGACAGCAATGCAGCTTCTTTCTCTCCCTAATCCACTACTACGTAACTGCATTTTCAGATGGACCACAACATCTTGTGAGTGATGATTCTGGAATCAGTGGTACTGACATTTTGACATTGAGAGGAAAAAATAAAAGGCTCGGAGGGGTAGTTTTCTACTGCAACACTTTGCGAGGCAGCCTGGCTGTGTTTGTTTGCTGGGCTGCAAACAGGCTTCAGAAGGTAGTGGGCTATTTGTGCACACAGGCCTGGGGCCAGCACTCCCATCTCGGGGTCATATTTCAGTCTGCCGTGCCATTGGGAAACAACAACACTCCTCTGCAGCATCGAGTTAAAAACTAACTAAAGAACAACGCACGCTGGAAACAGATTTGCCCCCGTCTGTCATCAGATATTCCCAAACCCACCTCCCCACTCCCACCTTATGATCTGTGTGGTGCTGGGGGAGCCCTTCTATGTCCTTCAATGCCTCTTGGACTTCCCAGTAGAGAATTAAAAAGAAGCTTCCAGAAACTGAAGAGAAATTCACGGTGGCAAAAGCCAAAGTCAGGATGACAAAGCAAATCTGCCTTGAGTTCAGGTTCTTTGACACAGACAACCCCAGGAGACAGAGTGGCAGTGCCAGAGGCATCCCCAGCTCACGCCTCGCTCGTATTCTCGGCTCCCACAATCACTGCTGGCTCTGTCCCACTCCTCCCTCACCCCAAAACCCCCCAGATGGGCTGGAGGGCAGCACTCTGGGGAAAATGCCGCTTGCAGAGGTGAGCTCTCTCCAGCCTGGTGATGTGCAGGCAGCTGAGCCGGAGCAGCACACGCTGCCTCTCGCCCTCCTGCCACAGGCACAGCATTAGTTCAGCTCACAACCAAATGTGACCCTAACCACAGAAATGCATTAAGGCAAACACACTCAAGGCCCTGAAATTTGTCCATTTTTAAGTACATATTTCGGGTTTTTTTAGGTCTTTACCCTTGTGCCCAGCTGTTCTGCATAGCCCCAGCTGCAGACACTGCAGGGACAGACACAAGGGTCAGCCCTCAGAGGGTGCAGTTATCATCTAAAGGCTTCTGCTCACACATCCCTGCCTGCCTGATTTCACTCCTCGGTGCGACTCGCACCACACTACTCACTACCCTCTGCTCTCTGTCACAGGAGATAAGTTACTATTATAAACCAAACAACTCCGCAAATCCAGCCAGTGTAATTGACATGATTGAGCTCTCCTAATTACAGGGGTGGCCATGCAGCTCTTTCTTCACAGCTCCCTCCAGGTCTCAGGCCCTCCTTATGATCCCGAAATTAAGCAATTTTTCCATTTTTAGAGCAGTCCCGGACCACAGCAGTTTGCAGCCCTGCCACACTTACAGAGCAGGTCCAACAGGATCCTAACTCCCGGGAAAAGCCTGCAGTCACAAATCACCCCAGCGATGGGGTGAGCCCAAGACTCAGCACTGAGCTCAATTTTAGTCTTAAGAGCAAGATTCCAGAAAGAGAGAGGGGAGTAGGAAGCAAAGACAGGTTACAGCTCCACCTCATCAACCAAATCCACTCTGACTCTGGGTATCCCACTCCTTCCTCTCCAAGGGCATCCCGTGACTCCTGGGTGTCAAGTGCTTTTCCCACACAACATCAAAGTGTTCCTTTTCAGATCAATCCTTTTGCTCTGCTGCTTCATTTCAAGCCTCAGGAGCTAAATTACAATAGTCAAGTTAAAACCTTCTCTGCTAATAGCTCTGGAGACATCCCTTAACAACTCTTAAGTGTTAGCAGAGAGGTGGCTCATCTTGAGCCCTTCTTCCCCTTCTCTGTTTTTTTCAGACAACTTTTTGTTATGTTAAACCAACATATTTAGGCATTCATTACTTAAAGTGTTCAAAATTAAAAGAAACTCCTCCAAATCAATTCACAAACTCGAGGCCTCCTTACAGAACCTCCCTGTCCTGCAAACAACCAGCAGCAGGTAAATGGAAATTGTTTTTTAATTAATTGTATCAGACTTTTTTTAGGAGACTGAAGACACTGAAGCACCAAGGCTGCTGAGGCCTCAAGCAAAGGGACCAAGACTCTTCTGCTCCCCAGAATATGGAGAATTCTTCCAGCATAGAGAAGTTCAGTACCTTGGAAGAAAAGGAGTACAAGCAGGTGCTTCGAACATACAAGATGAGGGACATTAGAATTTGACCTATAAATGTTACAGGAATCTGCAAGCTTTCATTTATTGTCAAATTCCTTGACGAGAGAGCCAAACAAAAAGATGCATTTTTTTTTTTTAAGAACAGATTTTTGAGGGGGGTAAAAATTCAAATCAAAATCACAGCTTAAGCTCAAAATCCAGCCTGCAAATTTCCCTCTCTCTGGCTCCTGCCCATGCCCACAGCACAGCACCCACCACGGCTGCTCCTGGGGAACTCTGCAGGGCTCTGCTTCTCCTGAGCTGTTGGAGAACACAACAGACAGAGAGGGCACCTTCCATTTGGAATTTCTGATGGAATGCAACCCTTAGGTCATGCAGAGACAGCCAGCAGTGTTTGTTAGGTAACAAATGGACTTGGTCACTGTAAGGAAGGTGCCAAGGTCTGTGCCCGTGGAGGGCAGGAGGAGCCAGGCAGGTGCCTGGGCTGGGAGGTGTTCTCTGTATGGGTGCAGTGTTTTGTCATCAGCCCAGCAACTCAGCTGACATCTCCTGGAAATATGCAATGTAGACACTGGGCAGTGCTAACCAGCACAATAAAACCTCCAGCACACAACACGTGATGCAGGACACCTCGGAGTCCTGCTGTAACTCAAGTCTCCACCTTCACAGACCTTCTCCCGCTCTCCAAATGCAGAGTGTAACCAGGCACCACAGCACCCCATAAGCTGTCTATTGTTAAAAAACAAAAAGAAACAGTGCAGCAGATGGATAATTTCTCACTCCTAAATAATAGAACTTCTCTACGTGATACAGAGGAAGAGACTAAAAATGCACATGAGAGACATCCAAGGGAGACAACCTCTTTTGTCTCTCAGTTTCCACTCTCTCAGTTGGATGCTCTCCACCCCAGCTCTTGGGGACCTGGATTGCTGACACTCCAGGCTGGGACATCTCTAACAGCTTCTAACACTCCTGGAGCAGGAGATGCCTCACTCCAAACCTTGGAGAAGGCCCAAGGGGGTGGGGGAAGACACAGGCACATCGTGCTGCAGGGAAGCACTTCTACCTGCAGCTTTCAATTCCAATGTTCAATAGGGATGACACATGGCAATTAAGTGCAAAGTCTCAGGATGTTTTGAAGGACTGGAATTTTAATCAGTGAATCTCTTTCAACAGACATAATTTCAGAAAGCAAAATTTCTGTCAGTTTTCTTCGTTCTTGACCTCTCTTACATTAAAGTTACACTAAATTCTATGCATGAAGTTGGAAAACTACATTAGAAGATGTGTGATGATGCAAAAGGACCACTGAGGGAAGCTGAAAGCTTTAAGCTGAACTTACACAGCTGAAGCGAGGGGGGAGAAAAGAGCTGCCTAATTTAAAGCTTTTGTATTTTTTCACATGAAGACACAGAAAAACATTTCACTGTCTTGGCTGAAAACAGCAGTTCCACATACAAGTGGGGTGTTCTAGGAAGAAGACAGAAACCTGCGGTGACAGAAGCAATCCTGTGTCTGCAGGGGCAGCACGAGGGGAGAAACTGAGAGCCCACAGGAGAAGCACAGCGTCCTCAGAGCACCAAACCATCAAAGGAACTCACTTTCCATGACTGGCTTTAATGTGCACAGAAACACCCACAGCAGCTGCTGAAACCTTCCGGAGACACCTGCACAGGGCTGAGCACTGTAAAACACCTGAGCAGTCAAACACCTGAGCACAGCCCCTTGCCCAACAACGGCACCACAACGATGGTGCTACAAGCAGGAGCCCACAGAACCATCCCCAGCAGCTGACCCCTCCCAAAGCAGTTGGTCCCAGCAGCTTTAAGGGGAGGGGTAAAATATCCAGAGAATGTCCCAGCAGGAGCTGCCACTGAAAACAGGCAACAGCTCTTCCCACTGGAAAGGCATTGGGAGCTGCCAGTACACAGGAGATTCTGTATCTGCCAATTCCTCAGCACAAACTATGTCACCAATCTATAATTGTCTGCAGGAAAGGGAAGGGGATTAAGCTACAGAAACTGTCTGAGAACAAGTTGGGGCATGTAAGGCAGAGTCCAGCTGGACCAAAATTATATTGTACCCAATTCTGCTACAGTTACCTGCTTATGCCTCTGTGCCACAGGCACCACATTTTTAAATGTTTTGTACCTTGGAGCACAATTACAGTATGTTCCACAGTTATAAATACGATTTCTTTAAAGTCTAGATTTCATTCAAAATAATCAGGTCAAACCCTTGAGTTGCTCTGGAGAAGAGGTGTGGGTTTGGTTTTTTTAATGCACTAGATAAAAGCTTCTAAGAAAATCTTTTAAAATTGTTTAATTCTGTAATGCTGTTATTTTTAGTAGCATTAGGAGACAGCTGTGGACACAGAGAGGCAGCAGTCTGGGATGGTTCACAGGCACTAAGACACATCCACTATGTTCCAAGTGAGCCACAACAGACCAAACAGTTTAAAACCTCTTTTCCCTCCCCAGCCCAAGGGTGTAAATCCGCAGAGCTCCCCAGCCTGTCCTCACACCCTGCCGACAGCACATCAGCAACCACCAGCTCTGCTCCTGGGGCATCACCTCTGCCTGTGAGGGCAGCGTGTCACCAACTGGGTTAGAGTCAGATGGACATCGAGTCCAAAGCCTCAGCTTCCCTCATCCCTACTAAAGCTTATCCACGCCCAATCCATGTTTTGAGGCAACGCTTCTCACCAGATTTGGCCCAGCTGGTCACCATAAACAAATATTAACCCGACCAGAGTCACACCACCACGCAGATTGCTCCACAAACGTGTCCTGAGTCACAGAAAGAACACGGGACTCTGGTCCCTATCACCTGATAACGATGATGATGATGACGAGAAGCAAAGGAACAGGAACTCCCACTGCTGTCACCGCCCCATGGATGCTGGGGGAGCAATGAAAACCCACAGGCATTCCCAGGGAAGGAGGATGATTTATTTGCAGATCAAGTCTCAGATTCCTGCCTCCTCCATGACATGAGGATTCCCCACCAAAGGGAAGGGGTGTCAAAGCTGAGCTCGAGGTCTATACGGAGCAGTGGGGAAGTTTTCCTCACATTTGTCAGAACGTGGGTTCAGTTTGAGGAGCAGCCCAAACATCTCTTCTCAGAGGACACCTGCATGCTGGATTTTAAGGGCAGTTCTCAAAACACCCGAGGTTAAAAATCAGGAGCAGTGCTGGTGTGAGCCACTGTGGGCTCACACATCCTGTGGGGGTGACCTCCCCTTGACCGAGTCTGTTCTCTTAAATTCTGAGTGTCCTGACTTCTTACACAAATAGACTTCAAATACTTCTCTGAGTAGCACCCACACTTCGTGTAAGTCATGGGAAAAGCAATTAAACCCCTATTAGTTAAACCATGTCTTTAGACCCCCAATCAAGTACATCCACTTCTGGGCAATGCAGGTGTTTCACTGGAGATAAAGAATTTGAACACCCACAGGGATGGAAACGTGAATCTACAGGGCAATTTTAGCATGGAACTGCCCCACACACGACACAAGAGAGAACAAGGTTTTACTGCAGATTTCTGCAGTATTTGCAGAGATAAACTTATCTTCATGCAAAACAGCACCTTGGGAGTAGTAGCTAAACCATGACACAGCTACAAATTCTCCCCAACAGATGAAAAAACCACGAGGATGTCCAGAAGAGATCTGACAACCTTACAAATAATGACCTTTTTCACCTAAAGCTGGATCCAAAAAGCTTTGTTACAATAATGCTTTTTTTTTCCTCACACACAATGGAAACCATCATTATGTGACACATTTCAATTAAATATCACACCTACTGCTCTAATAAAAATTCAACTTTCTAAACAAAAGCTAAAAAGAGAATGTAAAGAAATATTACATGTAAATTACTGAAATACACATTAGCTCTTGCAAACTGGGAATCTCTGAGCCAACTGCACTAAAATATGGATTTTAAATCCACCACCATCAGCTACTTCAAACTAATTCACTTTCTCACAGAATTAAAGCAGCTCCAAGCCTCTCACCCACAAAGCTGACACACACTCCAATTAAAAGAACATCATTCCTTTTTCTTGTCCCAATACAATTTCCACAGCAGCTTTAGAGGAATCCAATGACTTTTATGGAGTTTCAGGAGCTCCCGGTGAAGGCAGGCCAGGGCCAAAGGGGTTTAGAGCTGCTCCTGCCCATCTCACAGTTCACTGAGGAGCTGCAGGCAACACGTGGGGCTTCCTTGCAACACAAAAATCCCTCCCTCCCACCTGTGCTGGGGCCCAACATCTGGAGGGGAGGGAGCAGAGCCCAAGGTGACCGAGGGGGATTTGATCCTGGATGCAAAATGCCCTCCCCACTCCACTGCCCAGGGTTTCCTCCCGAGGAAGAAACGTTTCGGCAGCAAAACAGTTCACGTTTGGTTCTGCTTTTTTGAACAAAGAAGTTCACTTTTGGTTTTAGGCCGAAAGCGAAAGCTCGGCCTTTCTCTCTGCAGCCTCTCTGAATGGAAAATAAATAACTAAATGGTAAAGCAGGATGGTGTGTGCTGCTGCTGGGGAATGCACAGCCAGGCTCTCGGCAAGGCAAAATCGGATTTACGCAGCAGGAAGGCAAGAAGTGAGCACAGAAAACAGACAGAACTCTAGGAAAGTGTTTAATAAATACCAGGGAAAGACAAAGGGTTTAACCTGTATTTCCTGCAGATCAAGGAACAGCCTCAGAAACTTTGGATGCATGTGTTCAACCCAAAGCATTTTTGCAGCACAGAATAAAACCAGCTGGCAGTTCCTTAGCACTGCCCCAGCCTGACAGAGGTCAGAGGGGGCACTGGGCATTCCTGGGAACCAGAGAAGCAGACACAGACTTTTAGAGGTTACTTACAGATACTCCTCCCCAGCCACTAATTTTTCCCCCCAGATTGGCCAAACAAGCTGTTTAAAAATAATTCCTTTATTCCAGCAGTACTGCTAATTCACTGTAAATTCACTGACCACAATTACTAATGATGCTGTTGGAAATGGTCTTTCAAAGCACATTAAGCTCTGAGTGTTCCCTACAGCCCATGAAAGACACAAAGTGGGGAAGGAACTGCAGGTCTGGAAGGGACAAGTTATTGCCAAAGAGCAGCTTTCACACCTGGGAACAAGTCCTGGTGAAACCATTTCTGTCTTTGTTAATTAACTCACACATGGGACATTGCTGTAGAGAACTTCTGTCACCCCACCACGAGCTCCCTCACCATTTCCTGCAGGAGCACATCAATCCTGATGTTGAAGCAAGGGATCACCCCTGCAGGAACATGGAAAAGTGACCTGATAGTCTCATCAAGACAAATTATTTGCAGGACACGCTGGTGCCAGCAGGTTCTGACCCTAATTCCAGGCCACACCATGCACCCCTGGTGGGGCACCCGAATCACCTGGGCAGTGTGGATTGCACAGGGCCCCTCGACCACACGGGAAAGGCGCTTCCAGAACTGGCACACGTGTCCTGATTGTCCCTGCTGAGGGACAGCAGGGTCAGTGCAGGGTCAGCCCGGCCAGGCCAGCGACCCTGTGGCCACCCAGGAAGGGGTGGGACGGGCACAGGGCAGAGCTGCCAGCTGGACACGGCAGCACCAGGAATGGCTCCAGCCTGGGAGAGAAGGAGCAGCCCTTGCCAGGCTGAGAACGGGCACCCACACAGGCTCTGAGCCCTCTCAGAGCAGTCCCAGCCCGTGTCTGTGCACACACTTCTCACCAGCCCATCCAGACACAAGGCTTATCAATTAGTACTTCAGAAAAAACGTGAAAACTGATGTTTTCAGAACCAAACTACTGGAGTTGGGAAATTAAAGCTATTTGAACCACTTTAGATCTTCTTCAACCACAGCTAAATGTTTGAAAAAGGCCTTGGTTCTGAGGCTGGATTTGAAATGCTGTTGTTGTTTCAAACAAGAATTCAATATTCCTGAATGAAAAAGAGCTGCTTCAGCACAAATCTCTGGCTACACAGAGCATCTTCAGGAGTAACTTGCAGGTTCTGTTCCCTCCTCCCCCCAGGAACCTCAGAGAACCCCCCAGGATTACAGGGCAGTGGCAGTTTTACTCCTATCACTGACACATGGGTGAGGTGGGAAAGCATTTTCTGCTGGGAACCAACCATTTCTTCCAAGCAAACTCCTGAACTCCTTGAGACCTTCTTTCACGTTGTGCCAGCTTACAAAACACAAGCAATTACTTGCTATTCCCCTACTCCCTCTGCAGATGCACATTTGCCACTATAATTCAATACAGAGCTGTAGGAGGGAGGAAAGGCAAAAGCAAAAAGCTGCCAAAGTTGTCTTATCGCTGTTTATAAGCTCAGCAATTCCACACAACTTTTCTCCCAACTGTTGATATCCTGACCTCCCCTTGGATTTCAGGTTTCAAAGCCCAGGTTTCTGGGTTTGATGTTCTGCCTCCAAGCAAAGCTCAGCTAAACGATCTCTGTTCACCGTGTCTGAAACACACAGCACTCGTTTCCTCTCCTGCAGCCCCCACGGCGCAAAGCTTTTAGGTCAACACACTTTGGAGATGGGCTGGGAGCTGCAAGGGCTCAAAACGAGGCGAACCCCCCGACTCACACAGCAGCTGCTCCTTTTTACATTTCCTGGGCTCACAGCACCAGAACACTCCTAGTTTCTGTTTTTCACCCTCGTACTGAGTATCTCCCCTGTTTTTCTCGAGCTACAACTTCCCTGATAACCCGCGCCTACTTTTTCCTTGGGCAGCGACACAGAGCCTTTATCAAGACAAACACACACCGAGGCTCGGAGGATTTCGAGAAACCCTCAGCCCACAGGCAGACGCTCAGTTTTCCCCAAACACCCCGATAACTCTCCCACGTGCACCGCGGCCGCTTCCAGGCTCTCACAGCGCTTTTCTGCCAGAATTCCCCTTCCTCTGAAGCCGCCTCAAAGTCGGGGCGCCGCAGCCCGTCCCTGAGCGCAGTCCCCGCTCCCTGCCCGCGGCTCACACGCCCCGTGTATCGGTCCGTCACTCTCCAACAGCTCCGCGGCCCTCGCACCGGCGAACCGGCAAACCCGCACCCCGCGCCGGGGCCGAGAGTCAGCCCGGTCCGCCCCGGCCCCGTCCCGCTCCCGCACGGCCACGGGAGCCGGCCCCGGCCCGGGCAGGGGCAGAGGGCCCAGCGCAAACACCGCCCGTTCCCC
>VZTJ01006181.1:480939-508250 GCA_013397795.1 Orthonyx spaldingii | reverse complement strand
GGGCAGCGGCGGGGGAAGCTCGGGAGGCGAGAGGGGAACATGAGCAGCCCCGGGGTGCCAGCGGCGCCAGCGGGGGCGTTGGCGGTGTGTTCCGTCATTTTCGGTGGGGTTCATCAAAGGCGCTGCGAGGGGCGGTGGGGAAAGGTCCCTGCGTGAGGCTCTGCCGGGGAGCGCAGCTGCGGCCGCGGCTCGGGGCGGGCCTCGGGCACATAGCGGTGCCTCAGGTTCCCTTCCCGGCGAGGAAAGGGCTGCCTGCGTTATCTCGTGGCTGCGGGATCAGAGCAGCGTGAGCAGAAGGGTGCCGTGCCTGTGAGGGTGCAGCTGAGGGCACAGCGCTCGTCCTCTGTGCTGTCTGAGCAGCCCCTGTCCGTCCCTGCTGCTGGACGCGCTCAGGTGCAGAGTGAGGGGCCTGAAGTGACCTGTGTGGGGTCAGTGCTGGTGTGAGCCACGAATCCCAGCCCTCCGAGGGGATCCTGGGAGTGTGCGGAGCCCCAGACCATCCCCACAGACCCTGAGTGGGCAGTGCAGGGTCTGTTTGGAGGCACCAATTGCTGCACGCTCGGGCTGTCTCGGCACTGTCCCGAACGAGGGGTGATGGAGCTGCTGCTGGAGCTGCTCAGGGTGTGTTTTAAATGGATTTCTGCTAGACCTGCCATCCCAAGCCTCCAAGCTTTCTGTCTCGTTCACCTCAGACAGGTGTGTTGTGGTCAGTACTGATTTAGCCTTCTGGTCAGGAGGCATTGAAGCATTTTATACCACGGAGAGGTGGGTGGGAGCGGTTCTTGATAGAGAATGGGTCAGAGCTGGTCTTTATCCTGGGTGCTTCTCCTGTGGGTGTTGTTCTCATGGACAATTCTCTTTCTTTACATAAATACAATTTTGCTGGTGCTTTTGATGAATTTTGCATTTTGGTCTCTCCTTACCACTGTCACATCATGTTCTTGCCCAAAGTGTCCCTTTTTCTCTCTGATTGGGCTGGTTCTTAGTGTTCACCTGTGCATCCTTCGGGCAGTTCCAAGGAGAACAAGGAGTCCCAAAACATTCAGCATCTCTGCCTGTTTTCCTACTAGCTGGACCTTGTTGTTTGAGTGATTGATCTGATCCTGCCCCTCACTTGCACAAGGACTGTGGATCTTTGCAGAAATGCAATTTGAACCCAGTTTAATGGTGTATAAAAAGATTAAGACTTTTTGTTCCGGTTTTGTTTCCTCCAAATACCTCATCTTCACCCTCCCTCTGGGTTTTCTTTCAGCCACGCTCGTTTGCCTGGAAGAATTTTGCTACTGAATCATTAATCTGCCTTTATTTTCTGCTCACATTTGCATATGAAATAACTCCCCGTTCTTTTTGTTGTGTCTCCACTCTGAATCCTTGCTGCACGGGGGTGTGTTTTTGCCCCTCTTCTGTGTGGAAATTTGCAAGGAAGCGGTCAGGAGAGGCGGCTGGACCAGGGAAATGTGAATGAGGTGTTTCACCCGACTGTTCCTGTGATCCCATGTCACGTGTGTGACGGGATGGCCGTGGTGGTCACGGTGGGGATCGGTGCAGCTGGGCTTTGCCCAGTTGTGAAGGCATTTGAGAAGGCTCAGCCTCGTGTTGTGCTTCAGCAGCTTGAATTCCTCGAGCAGGAGAACCTAAAAACTTGCAGAGCTTTCGCCATCTGTGCCTTTCACTCCTTTGTCCTATATTTAGCTTGGAAAAGCAAACAGATTAGGTGGTTTCAGTTCTTGCTGCTTCCAGGCGGGCACAGGGCTGCCGTGCTGGGGAGTGTTTGGAACCCAGCATCAGGGGCTCCCTGAGAGCTGCCCAGGCACTGGCTGCTGGCTCTGATTCTGTTCCCCAGCCTGTAATTATTCATGGAAGCACATCTGATGCTTTAAAATAAAATCAGTGAGCTGCCTTTACCTCTTCCTGGCCGTATTTGAAAGCAGCTTCTTCTCATTGTCTTTCTCTTTTTTTAAACCAGTGTTGGTGTAGCTGCAGCAGATCCGTGTTCTCAGGGTGTGACAAAGGGCCTGTTTATCCACAAGCCTGACTGCCCCGACTTCGTGTGCCACTTTGGGATTTGAGTTCTCAGCACTGCGCTGGAAATCCTTGCCAAAATGGCTTTTATTTAATTTCATTGGAGAGGTTTATCCCCTGCTGCCTATAACAGCTGCCTTGTGACGTTTTCTTTTGGGACACGTGTTGAAGCTTGTGAGCTTGTGGAGTAACAGGCACACAGGACATGATTTGCAGAGGAAATGCAACGTGCAGTCCTGCTGGGAAGAAATAAAAGCTGGTGTCAGCAGAGGAGCAGCTGAGCTGGGGTTTGAGGGCAGGTCTGAACACAGGGGAAGGAGACCACAAATGTGACAGGGACCCCAAAGAACTGCAGCTGAGGAGTAACTTTGGGAATCTCTGAAAGTAGGGTGGAAAGGGAGCAGAGGAGAAATGAGAGAGGAGTTAACAACAGCAGAGGTGTTACCAGAGAGGGAAACCTGCGTGGAAAACGAGACCTGTTTGCAGAGGAGAGCACAGCATGTGGTGCCGACCCAGGCAGGTGTGTGACAGATGTGCAGCCCAGAAATGAGTGGATAGCAGGTTGTGGATTTGGCAAACTGTCCTCAGCACAGGATGGAGCCACCTTTTCAGGTAAGTGGGATAGGCTTTAGAAACAGAATTAAAGAAAACTATTAGAGAGCAGAGCAGCGTGTGCAGGGTGTAACGCTGAGGTGCTTATCAGGGCAGGGCAGGACAAACAGCGTCGTGGCGCTCCTCAGAAATGGTGCTGCACCTCCGTGGAGCCCTGCCTCTCCTCTCCAGGGATTAGGCCTTACATCCCTTTTCCCAGGAGAGCTTGCCTTGACTCCTGTCCTCTCTCCTCGGCAGCTGCAGCCAGTCCTTGCAGCTGGTGGGTGAGTGAGGAGACCAGGCAGCCTCATGGTGTGGCTTTGGTTTGTTCTAGAGCCGTGTGGCAGCAGGGACACGTGGCTGTGGCAGCGTGGGCTCCTGGGGGCTGCTGTTTCCTCACTTGGATGTGAGCGTCTGGGAATCCCTTCCTGGCCCTCAAGCTGCCTTTGGCATTACCCCTTCCATGCAGTTGTGCTGCTCCTGTGCCAGCACACAGAGCTGAGAGCTGCCTCCCTGGCCCAGCGCTGCGCTGTTCCGCCGGGACTCCCTGCTCAGAACCGTGACTCCTCCCTGTCCGTCCCCACCATCAGAGACCTGCACTCAGGCTAAGGCAGGGCAGAGAAAGGCCTTTGCAGCTGTGGTCATCCTGCCAGGGGGGTGAGAGTCGCCCTGGGGTCAGGATGGCAGAAATGAGAGGTGCTGTCTGAAGGGGACCCATCCCTCTCCTCAGAAAAGGTGGGCAGATGAGACAGAAGCAGTTCTTCAGCCCAGAATATGGGATTTGTTCTGTGCCATTCAGGAATCATTGGAATGGGCTCTGTGGCTTGCACCAGGCAAGTCAGGCCGTGTCACCAGCTACGCCTTTGCCCAGCACAGAAGTGTGGGGAATCCCCTGAGCGCTTTTCCCCCTCAGCTTAGATTTCTTGCCCAAATGCTGCAGTCTGGGCACTGCTGTAAGAGAACAGAGCCTGAATTCCAGCTCTGTTTGCCTGTCCCTTGCCCTGGAGTGTTTTGCAGCATCGCTGCGTGCTCGAGCTCTGCGCTGCAGCTGTGCCCTTGCTGCAGTCACAGGGTGGCACATGCACCTCGTGGCTGTGGGACACCCTCAGAGTCAGGAAAAGCTACCTCTCTCTCAATGAGAGAGATTTGCTTACTGCCAACCCTTCAGGCTTCTCTCAGTTTCCTCACCTTGATTATAAATTACCTGGAAGCAATTTAGTGAGCACGGTGGGTAAGGAGGAAAGCAAAGAAATTGCATCTGGGAATGGCCTGAGGAAGCTGCAGAACCTGGAGTGATTTAGGCAGGCAGCAAGACCTCTGACCAACTTTGCAATTTTGGCTTTGATGGCTTTAATATCCTCCTTCAGTGATCAGGGAAATTTCTGCACTGATCTCTAATAAGATCATTTGACTAAAAAAGCTGTTGCAGCAATGGGAAGTAGGTGAAACCACAGAGCTGCCAGCTGTTAAACCCTGATAAAAACCGTTACTTTTCCATCTGCACAGAGTCCTGTTCCCTTCAGCACGTGCTGTTCGGCCAGGTAATGGTTCCTTTGGTGCCCCAGCGCCCAGGGTGGATCCAGAGCATGTTTGTGGCAGGACTTTATGAGGCAGTTTATGAGGGAGAAGCTCTGTCAGGTCCCAGCAGCTGCTGCTGGTGCAGCACCGAACCCCTGGTGATGAGCTGGTCTCTGAGTTCTTACATGCTGTGCCCAGCAAAGCATGTAAGGCTGGGTGTCAGCGCTTTACTCAGTTTTAGTTTGGAAATATCTTGCTTCCCCAGTACATTTTGATGGCTTCTTTCACTCTTAAAAATTGTAATATAGAGGAATTGTTGATGGCAGGACAGAACCCCAAGCTGTTATGGGTAAAGCAACACGCATCTGCGACTTCTTTGTTCAAGACAGGGTGGGGAAAAGGAGTGGGCACAGGCAGGACTTGGCATTTTGCCTTCACAGAGTCTAAAGTCTTCCCTTGTAAAGTCATGGTTGCTGTGCTGCGCTTTGCTGGGAGAACCAAGTGATCAGGTTTGTGGAGCTGCTGGGTGCAAGGTGTTTCCAACCACTTCGGCTCCAGACATGCGTGTGCCATTTCTGGAATGCCAAACAGACTCTTGTTGCAGCAGAGGTAAAGTGCACTTGAGTAGCTCAGGAGGAAAATGTGCAGCTCTGGGTTTGCAGAGCCCTGTGCTGACCCTTTGGAACCTCACCAGAGCCCTTCAGCCTCCCCTATGGAAAGGGATTGTTCAAGGGGCTCTTCTTATTTCTTCTGGACTCAAGTGAGCCCTTGCCTCCCCTGCAGCTGCTCAGTTGAGTCAGGATTAGGTAATAACCAATTAGTTTTTGCACATTGGAAACAAAATGCACATCAGACTGCAGGACAAAGAAGTGGAGCTTTGGACTAGTGCTTGGATTTATTAGGTTTCTTTCTGGTTTTCTTTCATCTGGTATTTGTTTGAGGATTAGACTTAGGAAATTCCCTGGCAGGTGCCAGTTTGCATTCCAGATTTGGGAGCATGGGCAGCTGGCATTTAAACTTTACTGAGTGTCCAGGCGAGGAGCTGGAAATAGCAAAGTGAAGGTGGAGTTCAGCTCCTGGCAGACACCCGGCCCCTTCTCCTCTCAGATGAGCTCCTGGTTTGCTCTCCAGGGCTCCCAGTACCCAGTGGGGTGCTGGTGGGTGTGGAGCAAGGAGCCTCTCAGCGTTCAGAACGCTCTAGAGAAATATTTGTTGGGACAGAAAGTGTCCTTGGGACCAAGGGAGGCTGCAGCCTTCGGGGAGGAGTCAGCTGGAGTTCTGCTCTGCGCTGTGGTTCGGTCTCAGAAATGCTGATTTCTCCCCCTGCGAGTTTACCTCTGAATTGAATTCCTCAGCCTTTTTCCCTTAGCCATGTTGTATTGCAGGAGGTAACAGAGGGCCAAGACAACTGATTACTCATCAGGATGTTTTGTGTTTGGCTTGGGGTGGCTGAGAGGCCCAGCCTTTCATTCAGTGCAGTTGAAGCCTGGAAAAAAACAGAAAGCTGTTAATGGAAAGGCACCAGCAGTGGCCTGTGTGTCCAGGGACACCAGCTGTGCCTAAATCCACCCTGATAAGGAGCGTGGGATGGGCTGGTACCACATTACTGGAAACTTTTTGCCCTGTAACCCAAGCAGGGCGAATTCATCAGGCTGATTGTCCACTTGGGAAGGTGTTACTGCCTCCCGGGATATCTGGGGTGCACAGAGCTGTGCACACGTGAGGAGGTGATTATAACTGATTATAATTCTGTCTTCTAAACAATTGGGCAGTTTGGCGTTGATCGGATTGCCTTGAACTCTAAATGGCTTTGTGCTAAGAGTGGGTGTGATACCAACTCCATCTCATACTGTGCAATAATTAGTCCCATCCTCTGCTAATTCAGAGAGTTTCTCTTCCTCCTGTGCAACTCTGCTTTTGTCTGCAGAGCAGCTCTGTCGCCTCTCCCAGACAGAGGGGTCCCTGCTAACACTGAAAGTTCGAGGAGCTAAAATGGCTTTTCTTCCTGAAAAAGCTTTTAGTTCTTCCTGTGTGTCTTCGAGGCAGCTATTTTTTTTTTTGTCTTTACAGAAGTTTTGATCACTTGCCCAGTTTTGTTTCCTCCAGAATTATTTTTAAGTTCATCCTCAGTCATGTGTGTTGCACTTAAAGCTTCTGCTGCTGCCTTCCTTGAGAGTAGCCCTGACTTGGAAAGTCGCTGACCTTTCCTTTTAGCAGTGGTGAACCTTTTGTTCTAGTAAACATGCTCTTTGGCTCCTGAGACAAGAGGTTTTCATTTGAGGTGAAATGGCACATCACAGAGATTTTTGGATTGTGGAAGGTCTTCCCAAGGAAGATGGAAATCCCACTAAATGCCCTGTCTGAAACTAGCCCAGGCAAGACTTGAAAAGGCTTTTGGGAAGGAGAAAATTTGTATTGGTCAGAGTACAGTTGTTGGGGTTTTTTTCCCCATGTCCAATTCCTGTCATAGTTGCTTAAATTACATATTTGTATTCCAAATCAAAGCAGAACATCCTCATCTCTTCCCTTGCTGTGACCCTTGTGAAGGCAAAAACCTCGTCTGCAGCCATTCCTGGGCTGGTTTCCCACTGAGCTGATCAGTTGCCCCTTTCTGCCTTACCTGTGTTTGGAGGGACCTTCCAGCTGCTCCCTGCAGCTGTGGCTGGTGTCACAAGCCATGCACTCCCTTCTGCCAAGAGATTTTGCTTGTCATTAAGCAAAATCAAGGTCACTTGTGTACAACTAATTAGCTCTCCCATATAACAGCCACAGTGACAAAGGTATTAATAGAAATGCTGGTGTGGAGCTGGGGGTGGTGGCTGTGTACAACAGCCAGTGGTGGCTGCAGAACTGCAGAGGGGAGGCTGAGGCAGAAACTCTGAGCGTTTGAGAAGAAGGTTCCTGATCCATGTGGCAGCAGGGTAATGAGACAGGGATCTGAGGAGAAGTTTTATGATTTCAGATGTCTTCTGACATTATCTGTCCGTGCATTTGCTCAGTTGGAGACAGCGTGGCGAGACAGCTACAAATGTGAACATAAATTTATTTATGATTCTAGCCTGGCTTCGGGCCAGTGGTCAGATTTACCCAAACTCCCTCTTGCAGTCAGAGAGTTTGTGGCCTCTGGATATGCATGCTGAGGAGTTGGGCAGTTGCTTTCAGTAGTGACATCATGTTTTGATATATATTCAAGCTGATGATTGAGCAAACAGACTTTCAGGGTTGACTTTTGTCAGGGTAATCCCAGCAGGCTCAAAAGGAGTGCTGCTCTGTGAGTTCACTGGCTCAGCTCTGCTTGACTTCTGATGGAGCTGCAAAAAAAAAAGTGCAAATATCCTCCCGTGTCAGTTTTCCCAATAGCCACGATTTTCATTCAGTTTTCCCTAAGCCAGCAGCCCGTGCTGCCAAGGATGTTGCTGTGGGTGAGTGTGAATGGAGAGAGGCTGCCAGCAAACACCTGGCATGTTCTGCTCTTGCTGCTTTTCCTGCCCTGGCACTGACCAGAGCAGTTCCTCTCAGGCAACAGCAGAGACCTGGCGTGTGTGAGCTCTGTGTTCTCAGGAACTCTCACCTGAGCCCTCCTGTAAGCCCTGTCTGACATGTGGGTGGTGAAGTGGCTCAAATGTGGAGGTTATTCCAATGGAAGGTCTGGGATTCCTGTATGGGGCAGCAGCTGAAATCAGGGTTTGGCAATAGGCAACATACCCTGGGAAATTTAGGTTTAAAAGAAAGAATTTGTTTTCATTTGACATTGATTTTCCCAGAACCTGCAGCTTCTGTTGTCCCATCATGGGTGGGGTCTGTAAAATCTGCTTTGGGGGTGGAATGGCACATTTTGGTGCATCTGGAATGCCTCATGCAAGGATTGTTCTGTGGAGTCTGGCAGCACTGGAGGTGGGCTTGGTACCCGCTCAGCAGGATCTCGGCAGCCTTTCCCTGGAGATGGTGATAAAGAGTTGTTTGGTTTGGCTGGATCAAGTTTCATACCCTGCTCTGCACAGTGTCCTGTTTCACAGCTTTGGTTCTTCCACGCTGTGCTGGTATTTTTGATACAGCTGCACACTAAAGGAAAGTCATGCCCTGGCTCAGACATGTGCTTGTGTTGCCTGTAATCAAAAGAGGAAAAAAAACCAGGGCTAGAATAGCAATGTAAAAAGCAGACCTTAATTTGGAAGCTGCCAGGTGTCCCGGTGATGATGGGCACACCCAGAATCACATTTCTACAGTTTTATAAGGTTAATTAATTAGGATATCTAACAAGTGCATCCAATAGGAGAGTCAGTTCCCCAGTAACCCACCCCTGGGTCAGCCCCTTGGAGTTGGTCTCTGCCCCACTTCTTCTTATGCCTTATTGTAGGTCTCCTCCTTGGAATAAGACTAAACAATATTCCAGGAATGTGTTTAGAAGGTCAGCTTATTGCTCTAAAATCTAGGGGAAAAGGGTAGGAAAAGTACTGGAGCTACAGCCATGCATTAGCAATCTACAAAGCTACAAATATATGAAAAATATATAAAAAGCTTAGGCATCATTCCCCCCTCCAGAGACGTGACAACACAGAATTATAGGCAACACTTGTACTTTTCCTCTGCATTAGCAGCTGAAAGCAGCTTCCCCTGTGAGCACGCTTATGCCGGGATGAGGCTCCAAGCCCAGGGATGATCCTCCAGTGCAGGTGTGAGAAAGCTCGGCCAGTGTGAGCTGATCACTGCCCAGACCAGCCTGGGAGCTGAAGTGCTGTGTTATTACCCACCTGTCCACGCTGTGTTTGGTGTATTTTCAGCATCCAGTCCCAGGTGACGTCAGCTTTCAGCAGAGCTGGTTCTCTGACCAACACAGGGGTGCTCCTGTATTGCCTCTGGAGGTGTTTGCTCTAATTTTCAGCCACGTCTGGGTTTGTGGGTGCTCACAACAGGACTCCAGGCCCAAATCATATGGATTCACAGTGCTCCCTGCCAGTGGAGCAGCTGCTGGAGCACACTCTGGAATTTTCAGTTGCTTGGTGCAGGAGCTGAGAAGTCGACTTGACCTCGGCTGCCTCCCTGGGTGTGTTTAAACAGGAAGCCTCTGGTTGACGGGAGTGACGAGTTTGAGGGGAATGTGTCAGCCTGAGGTGCTGGCAGGTGTGATGTAAGCTTGGTCTGAGCTGTCAGCGTGTCCCTTGGGCTCAGGACAGCAGGGCACAGGAGGTGTCTGCAGGGGGAAAGAGCAGCAGTGGCCACACTCACAGCTCTGTGCTGCCCTCCCCTTGCAGCAGCGCTGCATCACTAGCGCAGGGTTGACACCAACATCTCAACATCTGTCAGATTTTCTCTTCCAACAAAATGTTTGCTTTGGAAAGGCCCTTTAGCCCCTGGAAGCCCAGGGCTGATGGCTCAGCTGCTGCTCCAGTGCCTCAGCCAGGTTTGTTCTACACCCCGAGCTCCTGCGGCTGCAGCAGCTGCATCCCACCAGTGTGGCTCTGGTTCCTCCTCTCCTCCTTGAGCTGTAGCTGTTCCAGAAGCCCCTCACACCTCTCCCAGGGCAGTCCCCACGCTGTGGGTGCAGGGACGGAGCGGGCAGGGCAGTGTGTGACTGGGAGCCTGCCCCTGCTTATGCTGACAATAGAGGCTTTCTTTCCATCCCGCTTTCTGGACCACTGTACAGAATGAGAATTAGCATTGGCATGGAGGAATGTGTGAAATAAGCCCTGGGTTCAGTGGTGGGAAAGTTGTCTGGCAGGAATTCTTCAAGTTGGAGTCTGGTGACGTCGGAGTGCAGCCCCTGCTCCCGTGGTGGCAGCTCCTCCTGCACAGGAGCGAGGTTTGATGGAGACAGGAGGGCTCCTGCTGGCACAGAGGGATTCATTATCTGACGTGGAGAAGTGTTGCTAATGTTTGTACAGCCTCTGTGATCTGCTGCCCTCTGAACTGGCTCTTCTGGTTCCTCAGGGGCCACTCTGGTTTTAATGAAGTCAGAGGCTTTCACACCAGGATCCTCTGCTTTTGAGCAGTCCTGCTGCAAGTGTTTCATCCATTGCACTGAAATCACAGGCACCTGAGGGCTGTGAAGGGCTGCACACAGGGGAGGTGGAGCACTGGCAGCTCTGGGGAGGAGGAATTTCAGGCAGAGAAAACAGAGGAGGGAGCTGGAGCAGTCTGGGAGGGGAGTTGCTGCGTGGCCCTGCTGACCAGAGAGCAGGCTGGGCTGCAAGGGTGGTGTTTCAAAGAGACAGCCACAAAAGTCGTTCATTAATGATCTTTTGCTTTCCTGGGTGAAAGGAATCTAGAGAATGAAACTTTTCCCTGCTGACATGGCAGTTCTGAGGGGAGTAAAACTGCTGAACTGCTGGAGTTTGGCTTTGGTTTTCTTTGGTTTTGTCCTACGACAGTTTTGCTGGTTTCCAGGATCCAGAGCTTTGGAAGGAAATTTTCAGTTTCTCAAACCTGAATTTAGTTTAAAACAAGAAAATCCTCCAAATGTCAAAGTGTAGAGATGGTTTTTTTCTGGAGCGACCAATTGCCTTGGGTTTAAAAATGTCAGAAAGGGTTTAACAAAACAGCAAACAGACTCTGGTGTTAAAATAGCTCTGAAATGCTCCTGCAGCCTCAGCAGCTTTGCTGGGGGCTGTTTTTTGAGTCTCCTCTTTCTTCCCTCGTAGGTTTACCAAGAATCTCTCTCCAGACAAAATCAACCTGAGCACGCTGAAAGGTCAGGGGCAGCTGACCAACCTGGAGCTGGATGAGGAGGTGCTGCAGAATGTGCTGGAGCTGCCCACCTGGCTCGCCATCACCCGGGTCTACTGCAACAAGGCCTCCATCAGGGTGAGCAGAGGCAGCTTTAAATGGATGAAGTTATCCATTTACAGGCAGAATTGCTGAGACTGTGCATGGACTTGCACTTTGCACACTGAACTCTTACAAATTCTTCCTCCTTGTGCTTTTTAGAGCAAAAAATTGAGGTTTTTTTAGTTGTTATAAGCTGCCAGGTTGTTTAATTGCAGTTGGTACTAACCATAGTTGCATTAGATGAACTCAAAAGTTTTAAGGACATCAAAGAGACTTTCTATAAAAGAAATGTGATTCTACTCTGCCAAGTGACAGTAAAAATGAGCTTGTCTTACTCATCTGATGTGCTCTGTTTTTAGAGTCAGATCTGCTCAGTTTAGTAACAAACATTTGTTCTCCCTCCTACAAGAACTGCAGAGTGAACGTTGCTGTATGAAAATAAAATGGAACTTTTTGGTTTGTGCACAGTCTTCAAAAGAGTTGTGTGACTTCCACTAACAGCAGCAGTTAGTTGTAAACTCTTACAGGCCAGGAATGTTCCCCATAGCAGAATTTGACCTGCAGAATATCTGTTACTCCTGATGATACACGAGATCCAAAAGCTCGGCTGGGTTTGTAGATCTGGTGTCTGGAATGTCTTTTCCCTTGTCTGTGTCTCTGTTTGACCTGCATACAGTGAGACACTGTGGATATTTCTCAGAGAAATGGGGCTCAAAGTTTGGGCTGAGGTGGTTTCCTGCAGTTTCTGAAACTTTCCAGTGCAAAGACCACTCTGAGAACCTCAACTTTATCGTTTCAGATCCAGTGGACAAAGCTGAAAACACACCCAATCTGCCTGGTAATGTTGCCTCTCTTGTCTTCTTTTCTTCCTTTCTCCCTTCTTCCTTCCATCTTCTTTTCTTCCTTTTCTTCCTCTTTTTAATCCCTTCTACTTGAGAAAAACTCTGGAGAGGGAAACCATCAGGTGCTTAAATTTTCATTGGACCTGAATCCTCCAGGCCCTTAGCACATAGGGCCATGAGTGCCCTCCCATGAGACCCTCATTTCTCTGCAGGATGGAGCCAGATGAGCTCTCAGGGAAGTCCAGGGCAACCTTTTGCCTGGTTTTTGTTGTTTGTTTTCCCCACACCTGGGGTTTCAGGTTACCCACTGGCACTGATGGTGTGAGAGCTTTAACACACGAGACTCTTGGAGCACTGAGACTCCGGAGTTGGTTGTCCCTGCCCTGGACTCTCACCCCAGGGCTGGTGGGCTGAGCTGGAGGCTTGGTGTGGTGTTCATGGCTCCCACGCTGTGTCTCTGCAGTACCTGGACAAGGTGGAGGTGGAGATGAGGACGTGTGAGGAGCCTCGGCCACCCAATGGACAGTCCCCCATCGCCCTCGCTGCCGGACAGAGGTCAGAGCCCAAGCCCTGCAGCTCCTCCCTTACATCCTGCTGGGGTGTGGGGGCTGCTGTTCTCCTTGATTCACCACTGGTCTCCCTGCTCTCGGGTTTAAGTGCCTCTGGTGTTGCTTCTAAACCTCTCTGTGTGAGCCTTCCCTCTTGTCGTGACATGGGATCTTCTCTTTGCAGTGAATATGGCTTTGCTGAGAAGGTCGTGGAGGGGATGTTTATTGTGGTCAATTCCATCACCATCAAGATTCACTCCAAGGCCTTTCATGCTTCTTTTGAGCTCTGGCAGCTCCAGGGCTACAGTGTCAACCCCAACTGGCAGCAGAGCGACCTGCGCCTCACCCGCATCACGGACCCGCAGAGGGGAGAGGTGAGGCCTTGCTTTTATACTGGGGTCACAGAAGAAAACTGTGATGAACAACTTTTCCTTGTTTCATTTCATGTCTTCTGAATGTTTTGGGGTTTTTTCTAATCCTTCAAGCAGTGAAAATCTCAGTATTTTCCTGTTTTTCTCCTCCTGGGCAGGTTCTGACGTTCAAGGAGCTCACCTGGCAGACCCTGCGGATAGAGGCAGACGCCACGGACAATGGTGATCAGGATCCTATCACTACTCCTCTGAGACTCATCACCAACCAGGGGAGGATCCAGATCTCTCTCAAGAGAAGGGTGAGAGTTTCCTCCATGCTTTGCAGGATGTGGTCTCACTGCCTGGTGCAGAGATGATACATATTTCCTCCCACAGTCCTCAACAGCCCTTCCCTCCCTTCAAAAACGTTGAGCCCAAAGTGAGGCATCTCTCCATGTTTTCTGTCAGAGACAGCTGTGTTCTTACTAAATGTCAAAGCAGTTTCTTTCCCAGGGGAGGGTATCGTGGATAGAGTGAGTTTTTCAATCCATTTGAATATCCCGAGGAGAGCTGTCATCTCCTTACTGGGAGCTGAAAGCCTGGCAGCCTGATTTTTAGCTGTCAGTGGAAATGTGATGATTTAAAAAAAAAAAAAAAGAATTAAACAGTGAGCAGTTTGTCTCTTAAAGAGGAGGTGGCTTTGACTGCTTTCCATCTGAGAGGAGGTGCTGTGGACATGCACCAGGTAACATCTCTCAGAGGAGTTTCACAGCAGCCCCCCTTCTTTCTGCTTCTGTGTTTTATGAAGACTCTGTGTCTGTGGAGGCAATTTTTGAAGTCCCTGACGCCTTCCTTGCTGTTTCAGACCAAAGATTGCAATGTGGTGGCCTCCAAGCTGATGTTTCTGCTGGATGACCTGCTCTGGGTGCTGACGGACTCTCAGCTGAAAGCAATGATGAAATATGCTGAATCTCTGAGTGAAGCCATGGAGAAATCTGCTCAGCAGAGGAAAAGCCTGGCACCAGAGTCTGTACAGGTGAGTGAGTTTGGGTGTTGGTCTGCCAGGGAAGAGGACAGTTTCTGTTTGTGTGGCATCTTGCCCATACTCACAGCATTTTCCCTGGTGGGACCTCGTGGTGTCAGGTCAGTGTCACATGGGCTCTGGGCTGCTGGGGGGTAGCGAGATGACCACAAGAGTGGGATTCATTGCCAATAAATCATGTTTTCCAAGTCAAAGATAAGGGAAGAGGAATATTTTTTGCTGGAGTTGGAAGCTCCAGGGAAGCAGGGATGCACACTTAGTGCAGTGAGGTTGCACAGCAGGGATGGGGAATACTTGGCCCTTTCTGCCCGGGAATCTTAAAACATCTTCCAAGAGAAGTACATGCAGCTGGCAGCACCACAGACAGGGTTTTGCTCATGAGAGCACAGGAAAGGATGCAGATCTTGGAAATCCTGATTCAATTCCTGTAAACTGATGCGTTGCAGACTGGAAGATTTGCATGCGTTGATTAATTGCATTGTAACCTCTGTGTTTTCCCTCTCTCTGAGTTCTCACCGAGCTTGTCCCTCTCCCACAGATCACCCCCCCTGCTCCCAGTGCCCAGCAGTCCTGGGCTCAGCCCTTTGGGGCCTCCCCCAACGCCAGCAGCATCGGGCAGTACTTCGACAAGCACGACATGAAGGAGTCCTCCTACCACCTCCTCATCTCCCGCCTGGACCTGCACATCTGCGACGACAGCCACGCCCGGGAGTCAGGTCAGGAGGAAGGAAAACAGCAGCAGAGGCAAAAATCAACAGCCTAGGCAGTGATTTTCTGTCTTGCAGTTTGGGATTTGAGTTTCCAGGCCTGATTCTTACCATATAAACTGTTGGCCAGATGATTCAGGTGTCCTTCTCCTTGCCCAGGACAGGATTTTGGTGCAGATTCCTAGAGCTGGTACCCTAATCCTGGCCGTGGAGTCAGTCAGTTCCTCAGTGGTGGCACTCAGAGCAATGTGGTTGTGAATTCTCCTGGATCAGGGCTGGGATTGCAGAGCTGACCACAGTTTCCTCTGCTCTGTTCCCCACAGGTGCTTTGAAGCATGGGTTGCTGGGAGGTGCCATCCAGCTGACCTTCAGGAGGATGGCTTTTGACTATTATCCTTTCCACAGGGCAGGTAGGGAGCCTGTGGCCTCTCAGCTTGAGGAGTGGCATAAAAAGGGACTTTAAAGAACTACTCTATGACTGCAGGCTGGACTGGAAGAAAGAAACCTCATTTTAAAGCCAGGATGTTTGCTTTCCTGCAGGAGATGCTTGCAAGCATTGGGTGAGGTACAGTGAAGCAATGGAGACACGGGGACAGTGGGCAAAGAAGTTGGTCAGTGACTTTCAAAGCAAGATGGAGAAGTTTTATGAAGAAACAGACCCTGTGTTTGCCAGGACTCCACTTTCTCCCTTCAAAAGGAAACCAGGTAATGGTATTTGATAAAAACAGTGAAGCAGGAGGTGGTACCAGTTTTGCTCCAACCAGCAAAATCTCTCGTTGCCTGTCCCTAGTGGAGCAGGCTGATTTGTTGGTGCAGGAGTGTACAGCACTCTAAAAATCATAAATAAAATGGCCAAGGAAAGTGGTGTCATCCTGGGATAGCTCTGCAGCAGGGAGGGACAGGCTGCAGTGATCCCTCTCCTGGATTACTGTTGAGTTTCTCCATAAGTGAGCGTATAAGGATGAAATTAAATACTTAAGAGCAGGCTGAAGGATGTGTTCTCTTGCCACAGAACAGACTCACCTTTCACACTGTTCTTCCTTCAAAAGTCCTGAGCGTTCCTCCTGCCCAGCTGCCTTCATCCATTTCTAATTTTGGGGCTGTTAATTCTGCTCAGCAAGCACAGAGGCGTTGGTGCACAGAAGGTGACTGAAACCCTGCTGGTTCTGGCTGTCTGTCCCCACAGAGCCTCCCCAGAGTCCCCAGAAGAGCCCCCCGGAGAAGGGCAGGGCTCCTCCCACGAGCCTCCCGCGGCTCCGGCACCCGCCCTGGCACCGGCTGCGCTCCAGCTGCGTGGTGGTGCGGGTGGACGACCTGGATGTTCACCAGGTAGGGTCCTCAGCACTGCCTGCAGGTGGTACTGGCACTTTCAGAAAGTAAATTTAGCCAGGTGTGATTCAAATAAATCGTGCAAGTCCTACGACGTCCAAAACGCTGCCCAGAGAACATGAATGCTGTTGTGGTGTTGCCTGTAAAAGTTTTAACCCAAGGGTGAACTGCTGATAGTTTTCATGTTTAGAGAGAGCTGCATAACCACGGGTTTCTGCCCTCTGTTCCTGTCTAAGCTTGCACCAAGCATTGGGCAGGCCCAGTGTAAAACACTCCATGCCTTTGAGAAGTCAGTGAGGATGTGGATTTTTGACAGAGGAGGTGGAAGTTTCACCTCAGGCTCTCTGCCCTGGGACAGAGCATCCCCAGCCTGGATCAGGCCCTGAATCCATGTGCCCTGTATCCATCCCAGAGCTGGTTTTGCTCTTTGCAGCACCAGATACTATGATGGACTTACCAATGTGCTGCTGATCTTGCAGACAGCTGTAACAGATTTCTGTTCTGTTCGCTCAGGTCACCTAATTCTGCTTGTCACAGCTCTTACCAGCAGTGACAGGAGACACAAAGAACTAAATTCCCTCAAAGGAGAGGAGTTGGCAATATCAGCAGGTAGAAGAAAATTATGTTTTTGCTTGAAAGCAGAGTATGTTTGATGTGTAAATGAGGTGGATTGAATAGAGGCAGCTGTGGGGTCACTGGGGCACTTGGGTGTGCCAAGTCTGAGTTCTGCATTCCATTCTGTTTTCAGGTCTCTACAGCTGGGCAACAAAGTAAGAAACCCTCCACCTTAGTTTCATGTAGTAGAAAAATCTTCAAACTCCCTGACCAGGTCTCAGCAATCCATATTGAATTCACAGAATATTACTTCCCAGACAATCAGGACTTTCCAGGTAATACATCAAGGTTAGCACCTTCTTTCACAAGCTTCTTAAAAAACTGTCAGTTGTTTAGATGTGTTAACCCTGTGAGATATTCTCTGTCTGTTGTTGTTTAGTTTTCTGATTTCTTTGAGGGTTTTTTGTTTTTTTGGGGTTTTTTTTTGCCTGTGGGAAAGTGGGATGTGCACAATGTAAAAGCAGAGCTGTGCTTGCAGGAAGCTGCTGATCGCCCAGTTCCTGGGGTTCAGCCTTACTGAGAGCACTGGAGCAGGGCCTTGGGGTGCTCTGGGTGCTGACTCCATGGGTCACCTCCTTTCTCTGGGTGCCCCACAGCTGCTCCCCTTCCCAGATGTGTCTCCCAGGGGTGGTGAAGCCCCTGCATTGATTCTGTCAGTGCAGGTTCTGCTGCAGAGCACCTGAGGGGATTTTTCTGCTGTCATTAATCTGTTTCCTCCCAGTTCCATGCCCAAACCTGTACGTGCAGCTGAACGGCCTGATGCTCACGCTGGACACACCAAGTGTGCTCTGGATAAACCTCTTCTGCCTGGATCTGTGCCGCAGCTTGGAGCAGTTCAAAGCCATCTACAAGCTGGAGGACTCAGGCAAGCGGGATGAGCACGTGGATGTCCGGCTGGATGGCTTCAGGCTGAAGGTACCATTCTTTCCCTTCCTTTCCCAGCCTTCAGTGTTCTCTCTGTGAAAGGAACACGAGACCAGGACACAGCTGGAGTTCATAATGAGGAGACAAACCTGCTGCCTTCCTCTGACTTTGCTCTGTCTGCCACTTGTGTTGGTTTTGTGTGGTCTGTGGGGAGTAAAGCTGGGTGCTGGAGTTCTCATCCAGAACAAACCTCTGCTGTTCCCTGTCGCTGTTGAGCTGATGTCGAAACAAAGGAACACACGATGAAAGAGAATGCTGAGAAAGAGATTTACTTATTTAAATACAACTTTTATATACAAAATGAGCGCTTATTGGGATTGGCTATAACCATCCACCCCCTGAGACTGATTGGCCACAGGCGTTCGACCGCCTGTTCCCAAAGCAGCTCTGAACACCTTACCTTGTTTACCAAACTTGTTACAGACAGGAAAAATTTTCCCGTGAGAAGGAATCTGTACTGTCACAGTTCCCTTCTCACCTCTTGCCTTGTCGTGCCTCTCTTCCCCCTGCAGCTCAACATCCCCGTGGATAAGAAAGTCACGGAGCACCGGGACCGGCCGCGGGCGCTCTGTGTTTGCATGGCAGAGGTGACAGCCACCAACACCCGCCACGCTCCCTCCTGCAGCTGCCAGGACCTGCAGAGCCTCTTCCGTAAATTCGCGGGCTCGGAGTTCTTCCACTCCAGCTACGCCGAGTTCCCCCGGGCGCGGGACAGGTTCAGCCTCCTGCACACCCTGTTCCTGCGCCACGCCTACCAGGTGGATGACAGGCCTCACAGGCACCCAGGCGTCCTCCAGCTGCCTCGCAAAACCTCTGCCTCTGAGGATCTGTGGTCTGTGAATTTCAGTGAGCTCTCCCTGGGCTTTGAGGGTGCTGAAAGCTCCAAGGGCAGAGCCCTTAGCTTTATTGACCCTTTTCCCCTTTCCATATGGGCCTGCCTGCCCAAGAGGTGGGGGCAAGCTCAGATAGCTAAACGACAGGAACCGGCCGCCTCTGAGGTGAAAATCAAACCTTCTGCCAGCTTTAGCAACCACACCAAGAATGAAATCCTCTCTAGAGAACATGGTGTTTGTCAAAGATCAAAGACTGACCAGGATCTGAAGAATATCTATAAGGCTCCAGACACAATGGATGTCTTGGGAGAATCTGACTGTGAGGTTGATGATGGAGTAGACAGTAAAGAACTGGAAGCCTCTGCTGATATCCACATGCTCATGTCCTCCTCTGTCCATGTCAAGGTTCGGCTCAACCACTACCAGTACTTGGTGCTGCTCAGGATGAAGGAAGTTCTGCAAACCCTGCAGGAGCAGCTGGCCCAAGACACCCAGGAAATGACTGGATCTCCCTTAGATCCCATGTCTGCTTGTGTGGGAGTTCTGTTCCACAGTGCTGAGGTGGCCTTGCTCATGGCCCCTGCTCCAGGGTCTGTCTTGGAACCCAGATCCCTGGACTCGGACACCACCAGCCTGATCGAGTCCGAGCTCTCACCTTCAGACAGCAAGGAGGGGCTGGCAGCTGAAGAGAAGGAGCTGAAATCTGAGAGCAGTTCAGAGAAGGGCTTGGGCAGCACCTCAGAGCTGCCAGAGGACAGCGGGGTCCAGGACAGCGGTGCCAGTGTCCCTCTGGAGAGGCTCCCGAGATCCGCCAGCGACGGAGCCCTGAGCGCCGCTCCCCGCGGTAAGGGCGCCGAGGAGAAAGGCTTGATAGAGGAAGCACACGAAGCTGTGGAAGCCCTGGTTGCAGAAAAACCAGCAGAGACCAGCAGCCACCCTCAGAGCCCCCCTGCTCTCCCTTCCAGCCCAGCCTCGGACACGCAGCCCTCGGGCAGAGGAGGCGTCGCCCTCAATGGCCAGGCCGAGCTCATCCCGCTGCGGAACATCGAGGTGGAGCTCTCCAGTGCACTGCACATCACCAAGGACGCCACAAAGGAAGCTCTGCATGCCACCATGGACCTCACCAAGGAGGCCATGTCCCTCACCAAGGACGCCCTGAGCCTGAGCCGGGACAAGATGACCTCCACCATGCAGAGGATGCTGTCCCTGCCCCCGGCCAGGTGAGCAGGTCAGGCCCCCGGGCTGCAGGAGGGGGAAACAGAGACCAACGACTCCCTTTCTTTCTATTTTGTTTGGATTGGAGATGGGTTCAGTGTTCACCCCTTTCTTTCCATTTTGTTTGGGTTGGAGGTGGGTTAAGAGTTCACCTCTTGGGGCTGGTCTGAGGACACTAAAGTCTGACTTGGAAGTGGTCAGAGACCAACTCAGCACTCAGATAACCTGCAGGCTCAGCTGCCTGCCTTCACCACTGTTTTTTGTTGGGTTTTTTTTGTAGGGATTCTGTGCCCAAAGCAGAGGAGGCAGCAGTGACCCCGGGCGGGGCGGGCAGCGGCCGGATGCGTTTCTTTTCCATGAAGAGAACCTCATCCCAGCATTCCTTTGACACCACATCCGTGGATGGGAGTGGCCCTGAGGATGGGCTGTCCGTGGACAGCGATGGCAGCGACGGCTTCGTGATGCTCACAGACTCTGGTAAAGCCCTTGGCTTTTCCCCTCCCCACCCTCATCTCACAGGGGTGACAACTTTGTGCCACAGGCACCTCCTCCATGCTGTGTTCCTATGGAATCACTTCTGCTGCTCTGTGTTTTTTAAGGTCTTAAGGAGTTCCCTCACAGCAGCTCTTTCTGCTTTTGTGGGTGCCTTTGCTTTGAGATGAGGAGGGTGAATGAGTGTGGGGTGACCCTGCACATCCCAGTGGTGCCCTGAGGGCTGTAGGGGCTGTGATGTGCTGGTGGTGGGTGGTACAGAGCATTTAGGAAGGGTTTAGGAAGGGCTGGTTGGATATTGGGTATTCTGGGCATGTTTCACTTCAAGGTTATGTTGCTTAAACTCATCTGAGGAGCTGGAGAGAGCTCTCCAGAGGATGGTACCTCCAGAGATTCAGGCAGGTGCTGACATCACGACTTCCAGGAAAATTGAGTTGTTGTTACTTCCTTTTCAGAACCCAGCCTGGACCCTCTTCCTTCAGGGCAGCTTCCCCAGGCCCACAATGACACAGGCAGCAGGAGCAGCCTGGTGGCAGAGGACGAGGGTGGAGTGTCTGCTGAGGTGAACAGCTCCACGTCCCAGAGTGAAGACCCCAGCCTGCAGCTGGTCAGTCCCTGGCACTGGGATTCTGTCCCTGAGGGGTTCTGGAGGTGAGGTGTTTGCTGTAACCTGTAATGGTGGCTGTTTCAGGTGTCTGTCCTGGTGCTGAAGATGAATGATGTGAACGGTGCAATAGAGGTACAAGGGGATGATTTGTCTGTGGCTTTGCAAGTGATGAACGTGGTCCCTGAGCAGCTGAACAACGTTGGCATGTGGCAGTTCCTGCGTGGCTACGTGGGTAAGACACGGCTCTGGGACTCAGCTGCACTGCCAGAAGTGGCTTTTATACCAGCCTCCCTCAGGGAATGTTGCATTAACTGGGGCCTCAGTGTTTGGGGTGGTTAGGATTGAACACAACTCACGTGTGAGGGTTCAGATCTGGCATTTAAAAAATGTTTCCCAGTTGTCTACACAGTCAGGCTCTGTGGTGCCTGGTAATCGTTGATGGGGATTTTTTAAATTGCTGCTAGGACGCATGAAATTAATTAAAAGAGTGAATAAAGCTATCTAGGGAAATCCTGAAGTTACTCCTGCTCTCAGAAAGATGCTTTCGGTCTACACTACTTCCCCTAAATTTGAATTTTAAAAAATCCCCAAGCCAAACCTAAAAATAATCGACTATCCCCCCACGCCCCTCAAAAATGTAACCCAAACAAAACCAAAAGCAGCTCCAACCCCAAAACTGAAGTGAAAGTTTGACAAGTTCCCAGGCTGTTGATCCTGCCTTCCCCAGTCCTGCCACTGGCCACGGTGGGGCAAAGGGATGAGAAAAAGGCTGGTGAGCTCTGGAGAGTGAGTGGGGCACTGGGTCAGCTCTGAAGGTCAGAGTTGGGACAGCTGTGGAGGGAGAGTTGGCACAGCTCTGGGGAGTGAGTGGGGCACTGGGGCAGCTCTGGAGAGTGAGTGGGGCACTGGGTGAGCTCTGGAGGAAGAGTTGGGGCAGCCTGGAGAGAGAGTGGGGCACTGGGCCGGGTCCTGCACATGCCAGACAGGGGCCAGTTACAGTGTGTTGAGAAAGGGATGCACCTGGGACCGTAAATGGTCCAGCTCTGGTGCCAGTTCAGTGAGGTGGGCTCGTAGTCCTTTGAAATTTGGATTTATCTCATGTGAGGGATGATGTCAGGCCGAGGTCGCTTGGCTGCTTTTAGACAGAAATGGCTTTCCAGGATGCCCATTCTGAGCTGATATCTGATCACTGGCATCCCGTTGTGCAGCGAGGTCTCTGTGCTCCAGCTCTAGGGGATCCATACCTGGAGAAGCCTGCGAGCCCTGCGAGCCCCGAGCCCAGGCAGCCCCATCCCGAGGTGAGCCTGCGCCTGGAGTCGGGGCCGTGCGCGGCCGCTCACTCGCCGCTGGCCGAGCGCAACGGCTTCCTCCAGGTGCTGCTCCACAGCCAGTCCACAGAGCTCTGCACCTCCTGCCTCACCAGCCTGGGACCCTTCCTCGAGGATGAAATCATCCCAGAGGTGATCCCCATGGAGATAGAGGTGGTGGATGCCAAAATCACGTTGAAGGTGAGATTCCACTTGGGAAGGGATGCTGGGGGATTCCTGGGGCCTCTGCAGAGCTCCTCTTTTCCTCAGACTGTTTGGTTTTGCCTCTAAAAGCTGCCCTAGGGATGAATGAGGACTACATTGTGGGTGGGAATTGTGTACACCCTGTGCATAATGCCAGGCCTTTCCTTAGTGATGCCTTAGGATTTTTAGCTTCTATTTTCCACGTAACTCTGGAGCTGCTGTTCTCACATCTCAGACAGAACAATTTCTCTCCAGGCCTGAAACTCAAGGACACCTCACTGTCTTAGGCCCCAAAAAATGTAAACAGCAGAGAAACTGGGAGGGTAAGCTTGGGATGGATGACTTCATTACCTGAGGTTATAATTGGAGGTCTGACCCTGATATGGAAATGGACCAAAAATTACAAAGCATGAAAAACTCGTGACCAGTGTCCATTTTGGGTGCAGCCCTGGGTGGGCTCTGATTGCCCGAATGTACCGAGAAGGCCTTGGAATAAATATCTGCTTTTTATTCTCTTAATTCTGCCTGGCCTCTGTTCTAGGTAAGCCCAGGAAAAGGCATCACTAGGGTGGGTCCCCCGTGAGTCTGGCAGTGCTGCTGGTCAGGAACGCTGCTCCTGAGGAGGCTGCAGGCAGGGGGAGTCCTTTCCAGAGCTGTCACAGCAGCTCATCTCTTCTGTGCTTCGTGTTTCTCCAGGATGACAGCCCCCCGGTGTACCCCACCTCCCCTGGGCCTGTCCCCATCACCCTGGCAATGGATCACATCGTGGTGAGGCGCAGGGACGACGGCGTCTTCTATCTCACAGGTCAGCAACATCCTGGGTTTATTGCCCCCCTGCACCCCCAGGCTGGGACTGAAAGGTGGTGGTTGCTGCAGGGAAGGATGGGCTCTGGGGTGGGAGCAGTGCCTCTGTGTGTTCCCTGCTGTGGGAGCAGTTCTGCCTCTGTTCCCTGCTGTGAGAATTCACGCCTGGTGTTTCCTTGAGCACACACAGACAGGATCCATTATTACCTTTTAGTTTCTCCATTTTAAAAGGGGAAAGAGAGTTTTGCTTCCCTGTTTAAAAAGAGAGGGGGAAAAAGAAGAAGGAAAATAATTATTTAAAGTTACTCCTTTTGCCCTGGGAGTCCTGTTGTGTGAATGTCCACACCTGAGTGGGTTCTGTTGCTTTTCAGCTTCCCCGGGGAGGGACTCAGCGAAACAGGAAAAGCCTGAGTCAGTCCCTGAGGAGCAGAAGGCCCCAGCAGAGTGTGTCTCACCAGCCCCAGCAGCAGGAGCACGTGTGCTGCAGGTGAGTCACTGCTGCCTGTGGCTGTCTGGACAGCAGAGAGCTGGAAATTCTCTTTTGCCTCCGTGTGTTTGCAGTCCTTGGCAGGTGTGGTGAGCTGCAGGAAAGGAGTGCCCCAGCAGCCTGTGCCTCCTCCTGTGAGTGTTCTGAGGAGTGAGGGCACCTTGCCCAGTGTGAACTCACTTGTTCCCTTTCAGAATTTGGTTGGGGATTTTTTTTTTTTGGTCTGATTGGCTCCATCTCCTCACTGTGTCCAGTTCCTTGTTAGAAAAACAGGAATCGAGAGGTTTTCACAAAGAGCAGTCCTGTCAGTCTGGCTGTGTCACACTGTAATTCATCTCCAAAGCTCCTGCTTTGGTTTTCCTTGGAGCAGCTCCCTGTGTGCCTTGAAGACTCCTGCCTTGTTCTCTGCTTGCCTCTTGCAGCTCAAGCAAGTGCCAGAGTTGCAGAGGGAGCTCCAGACCATGAAACTGGCCCTGGCAGAAGCCAACATGGACAAGGCTCGCCTTCTGCAGGAGATCAGGAAATACAACCCCCTGTTCCAGCTCTGAGGGGCCAGCACTGCCGGGGACAGGGGCCAGCACCAGCACCAGCGGGGCAGGTTTGGTCATCTCGCTGCCAAACGGGTCCAACTCCCACACTGAAACCAGCTGGGACTGCAGAGGGCTGGGGAGAGGGAGGGAGGGAGGCCTGGCTGAGACAAATGGAAGGAATGAAGAGGAGTTTGCTTTGCTGCACTGAGGCAGGGCATGGTCAGCCTACGAACACCGGGTCAGGTGCTGGGGGGACACCCAGCGTCTCCTCATCTCTGGGTGGCTTTCAGCCTCCAGCTTTTGTGGTGATGTCTGGAGATGGTCCATGTGGAGGTTTCTGCTTCTTTCACCCTTTCTTGTCGTGTTCTTGCCCAGCTGTGCTCACCAGGGGACACGGCAGGAGCAGGGTGGTCACTCAGCACCTGGGCAGTGACAGGGCAGGGTGGCAGAAGGGTCAGGGCTCTGCTGGGACAGCAGGGCTGCTGTCACTGGAAACAGAGATGGGATTTCCCACTGTGGAGTGAGGGCACACAACTCACTATTCCTTCAAGAACAGGGTCAGGATAGTAAAGAAATTCCTTCAGATTCCCTTTTCCACCAGTAATTAATTGTGTAGAGATGGATGCAGTGAATGAGACTCAGTCCAGTTCATTCCCACTTAATCCCACAATGTTTGGCTTTATTGATGCAGGAATTAATTCCTTACAAGGCACTGTTTAAACTTTCAAGTTTACTATCAAAGAAGGGGGTAACAAGTTGGTTCAGCCTCAGAAGGAGATGACCTGGGTGTTTTTTGGGATGCACCTTGTCCTCAGAGCTTTGTGTGCCTGAGTTCCCCAGCGGGGCGGGGGAGCAGCCGTGGCTGCTGACGAAGGAGCTGTGGGGTTTTCAGCACTGGGTGCAATGTCTGAGCAGGGCTGAGGGGCTGCCTGGGATGGGACACGTTCCAGAAGCAGCTGCCAGCCCTGTTCCCAGGAGGAAGACACTGGAACTCACCTGTGTGGAGCAGCTCCCTGTGAGCACTGCTGGGAACTGCCCAGAGCCCACCAGAGAAGTTGGATTTTGTTTCACCAAACCTTTGTGCTGCTCCCTCTCCCTGTGGGGAGCAAGAGCTCTGAGAACTGCTTGCCTGAGGTGGAATGCCACGGCATTCCTGCTTTTTCTTCATTAATTGCTTGAAAATGGGAGGTTTCTCTTCTGCTTTTTCAAATTTTCATGAGATTTTGTGTGAGTAGGGGAACGGGTAGGACACCAAGGGTTTTGCCCAGCAGTGGTGCCCACCTGCAGGGTCCCACAGCTCCTCCCACGTGTGCAGGCTGAGCACAGCTGGGGTCAGGTTGTTTACAGCAAATTCCTTGCTCCAGCAACTTCAGCCAACGGGTTTTGTTGAAGAATTCAAGCATTTCCTTTGCTTTGAAGTCCCAGTAAAAAGGACTGTGACCCAAACCCACACACGTGGGAGGACAAAACCTTCTGGATCCCCACAGATCATAAATATCAAAGTTTACTTCGTGGAGCCTCTTATTTAAGGATTCTTCCTCTGTTCCAGTGAGAGCCCAGGGAGTCCTGCCCAGCCCAGGTGCCGTGGGAGAGCCCGTGCCCTCAGCACCTCCCACAGGGCCAGGAGCAGCTCCCTGGAAGGGGACAGGGGGAATGTGCAAGTCTGAACTTGAATTTGAATTTTAGGCAGTATTGGAACTTTGCTGCAGTTTGTTTCCACTGATGCATTTATTGGTTCTATGAACCACGAGCGGAATTAAACTCATTAACCTCCTTCCAGGCTCGGGCCTCTCTTCCTGCTTCTCCCTCCCACTCCCTTCCCAACCCTCCTGGTTTATGGGCAGCCCCTGGATTTGGGAGCACAGCTGAGCCATGACTTCAGATGTCCCAGGGACCCATCCCTGCCCAGGCCAGGAGCAGCTCGGGTTACACAACGAGCAGGTCCCAGTCAGGTTATGAACACATTAAGTTTAATGTACAAAAAAAGCCACATCTGGACACAGATGGCCCATGTGGGCCAGCAGGAACTGCTCTGCAGCCCCTGGATGTTCCTCTCCCTGCTGTGCTGAGGCAGAGGAGCCCCTGAGTCCAGGTCAGGGGGGGATCCAGGCTCTGCCCAGTGTGGGTCGTGAGCCCAGGGTGGGCAGGGACAGCAGGGACATCCTGGAAGTCCCACAGGCCACCCCAAAGGGGCCTCATGGAAGAGTCCACGTGGGAAGGTCCTACAGGAGGCTCCTTCCAGCCTCTCTCAGTGGAAGATGATCTTTTTGTACTTGGAGTTGGGGATCTGCCCTCGTGCCTTGAGCCTCCGGACGGCCTCTCTCATGTGCTTGGGCTGCAGGGGGGGCAGCTCCCCCCACTTTTCACACACATCCAGCGCTGCAAAACAGAGAGAAAGAGGTCACAGCTGAGCTCTGCCCATCCCCTGCTGCTGCTTCACTGCAGTCTGGAAGGGAACAGGTGACATTTGTGTGTGGGGTTTGCAGCTCAGAGCCAGGAATGAGCCTGCTCCATGAGCTCCTCCCTGACAGGAGCCAGCAACCAGGACAAACCTGGCTTCTGAACCACTCAGCCAGCGAGGAGATGCTGGATGCAGGGACTGGGTGAGCTCAAAGCCTCTGCTCTGGGTGGGCTTTGGACACAGGGGCTGTGACCCCCCAACAGCTGGGTCAGCTCCCAGCTCCTCCCATAAAGGAAGACTGGGGCAGTTTAGAGGCTTAAAGAACTCCTTTGTCTCTGAAGCACTAATGAGATCCTCGTTATGCAGCTGCTCTGGGGCTGAGGGACAGAGCTGTCAGCCCAGGTTCTCAGCCTGAGGAGGAGCAGCACTGGTGGGATCAGAGGGGCTGTGGCAGCTTCCCTGGGCTCTGCTGGGAGGGAGAACCAGGGAATGCCTGGCCCTGCTCCAAGCAGGGACTTTACCCTGTGTGCTTCACTGTCACTCACCTTCCTCCACCACCTCCCCCACGAACACCTTGGAGATGCCCGACATGGCAATGACGACGTTCTGGGACACCGAGGTGCCGGTGATGGACTGGATGAGCTGGGACAGGAACAGACAGGGACAGTCAGAGCCCTGAGACCTCCCAGCCCCACTCAGCCCCTCGGGGCAGAGCCTGAGCTGCAGCACCGGGTCCTGGTGGGGGGATTTGAGCTGGAATCCATCGGGATCAGCTGTCCCAGAGCAACGGGCTGAGCCAGGCGGGTGGCACGGCTCCGGAAGGGTCCCGGGGGAGCCCCCAGCCCGCCCTGCTCGGCTCTTGCTGCCTCTCTCGTACCCGTTTTATGGCGGCCTTGGGGAAGGCGGAGCGGCGATACATCTCGTAGCGGTTCAGCTGCTCCTCGGAGAAGGAGGAGACCAGGATCCTGCGGCGAGAGAGCGATCGTTGACAGGGCCGTGCAGCCCTCCCGCGGTGCCAGCAGGGCCGGGGGGAGAGCGGAGCGCTGGGCTGTAACGCGGGGTGGGAGGGGGAACGGCGAGCTCGGGGCCGGGGACGCGATTCCCGAACCGCCAGCACTCACTGCATCTTCTGGATCTCGTCCTCGTCCACCTTCTGCTTCTTCTCCTTCCGCTCCTTC
>VZTJ01006181.1:399910-479622 GCA_013397795.1 Orthonyx spaldingii | reverse complement strand
GGGGGCAGCTGCAGGGGGGGATGTGCTCGTGGAGGGCAGTGAGGGCTGTGGGACAAAGAGATGCCGCAGGTTCCTGGGGTGCAGCGCGGCTGGCAGGCCAGGGGTCTGTCCCCGCTCTGTGCCCCGTGGGCTGGGCCGGAGCTGGAGGCTCCCCGGGCAGGAATCGAGGGCTGAAGGGGTGGGATGAGAGACTGCAGCGAGCTGTGAGGGGCGTGGGAGCTGGGCACCCCTGGGAGTTTGGTGGGACCGCCGGTGCGAGGGGGTTGCGGCGGAGCTCCTCGGGCTGGGGTGCCCTCGGCGAGAAGCCGGTGGGCTGGGAGAAGAGAGGAGAGGAGACGGGAGCGACTTTGTGGTTGTCTGGAGCGGGCACCGCCAGGGCTGGGTGCTGCCCTGTCCCCCTGGCATCAAACCGGTGCTGCAGACTGGCGTAACTGGGAGGCTGTGGTGTGTCTGGAGGGCTCCACGGCCGGGGCAGGGAGAGCTGCTGGAGGACTGTCCCGGGGCCGGTGTGCAGCCGGGTGTCCGGCGAGGTGTCCGTGCCCTGCGCTGGCACCGTCGTGGCTGGCGGTGACACTGCCGGGGCTGGGCTCGGCTCGTCCCCAGCCCCGTGCCGTGGAATTTGCTGGCTGGAAGGTCTTGGACCTTTGTTAGTTTTTTTCCTCTTCCCATTTTTTCGGCATCACCTCTTGCTGTTGCAGTTTTGGGCCACTTCAGCCTCTGCTGGGAGTGCTGCTGCTCCTGGTCCCTGGGCAGTTGGTTTGTACCTGGTATGTGCAGGAGATTTGGGTCCAGTGCCAAGTGACATTCCTGCTATGCGAGCTGACTGTTCAGAGATGTGACTTTCCCATTTTTGGCTGAATTTGATCAGTTTTTCCTTTCACATAACCCAGCTGGTTACCTGCAGGTTGGGCTGGTGACAGGGGCCTGCAGACTTGAGAGAGCTCACCCTGCCCTGGGGCACACGTTTGCCTCTCTGAAACGTAAATCTACCCTTGGGTCGAGCTTTGTTCTTCTCTTTTGATATATTAAACAGTCTGAGCCCTTGTTTGAGTGGGATGGATGTGCCCACAAGGGGCTCAGATCAGTGCAGAGGGTCGGTGCTGTTGAGCCCCCCTGTGAGCTGAACCAGCTCCTGACAGCACCCAGGCACGATGGTGCCTTTTCCCTGCCTCTGCCTGGGACAGTGCCAGTGGTGCCATGACCCTGGAGTGGCCCCATGGTGCCAGAGTGGGCCAGGCCATCCCTTTGGCTCTGACCTGTTCCTGTATTTCTCACATGTGAACTTCGTGCACAGACAGGTGTCTGGAGGAGGGTGACTGTCACAGCTGTCACTCACGTTCTGTGTTCACTGCCATGGCTGCTGGATCTACCTGTCAGTGACACTGGAACAGCCCCTTTCCCCTGCCCCTGTTTCTCCCTGTACAGCTGGGATTTGTGCCTGTGACAGTGGTTCCTGGTCTGGCTGGGTCCTGTGTGCCACCTGCTGCCCTTTAGGGGCTTTGTGACTGTTCCCCACCTCCTGACCACTTGTTGGGCTCTGGCCCTGTGTTAAGAGACTCCTCCAGGTGAGGAGCTTGTGATGAGATTTTGATAAGAAGCAGCTGCTGAGTGTGCCCGAGGAAGAGGCCAGAGGGAGCAGGGGATGGGCTGGGACAGGCTGTAGGGACCAGACAGATGAATTTTAGGGTGGAGGAAACCTCACCTTTTCCAATGCTAGAACTTTTCTGATGTGGGGTTTTGCCTGCCTTGCTTGTGGGGAGAAGCCTGCCCTGGGACAGGTCTGTGTGCTCCGTATTTTCCCTTCCTCAGGCTGATCCCTGCTCCTGCCGAGGCTCCTCCTGTCTGTGAGGATCTCTCCTGACACAGGAGCTGCTGAGCTGCCCTCCACCCCCAAAGCAGGGTCATAAACGCTCTGCTGGGCCTGCAGAACACCTTTGTTCCTTTCTCCAGCCAATTTCAGATCCCTATTTTAGTTCCTATTTTATTTATTTTTTAAGTCCCACTGTTTGGACAGCCTGTTCCCAAAGCTCATCTCTTCCGAGGTGCCTGTCCCAGCCTTTTCTGGCAGTTCTGCATTTCAGGTGTCTCAAAGATACGGTTTTGGATGGGGTACAAAGCAGGCATTCCCTGGAATTCCCACATTACACCTGGTATGTGCTGAGCTGGCACCTGCTCTGAGCTGGCACTCACTGGTTTGGGTCGTTTCTCTTCCAAAAAGAGCAAGTGCTGCTCCATGAAGTGGCAGAAGATGCCCCTGGCAGTAAATTCCTTGGAATGTGTTGTTTTATCAACCTGAGCTGCCACCGTGTCTGTTATCAGTTAAATGTGAACTTTGTCACCGTCTGGGCTGTGTTGCTCCTGCCCAGGCCGAGCAGGGCCCGCTGGGTGTGGAGCCACACTCAGACTCCAATCACCCACGGCTGCAGGTGAGCAGGAAACAGGATGGGATGGAGCGGGATAAGCCACAGGAGGAGGAACTTCAAAGACAATTAAAGCCTCTCTCGAGGGGTGAAGGTGCCAGGGTGTAACACTCAGGGCATTGGGCAGGAGAACAAACCCCGGTGGGGAGCTGATGGGAGTCGGGAACGCTGACAGCGGGCTGGGGGAATGGGGAGGATGCAGGAGGGGGGAAATGGGAGTGTGGATTTGCCAGAGCAGATGGTGGACTCACAAAGAGGTGGTGGCTGCCAGGGTTTGGGAGGCTGGGCTCCCTGCTGGCATCCACGCAGCCCCTGGGAGCTGCCAGGGCCTGGGGAGCTGCTGGAGGCCTGGAACAGCAGTCGGAAGCAGATCCTGGCTCCTCCAGTTCCAGCCATGGATCGTGGCACAGGCAGGAGCACTGTGTGAGGAGCAGGGAGCAGCCAGAGAGAAAACCCACTGCCTGCATGCACAGCTTGAGGCTTATGAGCAACAGCAAGTCCAGAGATCAGAAATACTCCATGAATCCATGAGGTTTCTTGGGGTTATGAGCCACTTCTGCATCGAGGCTACAGAGTTGGGGTTTTTTTGGTTTTTTTTTTTTTAGTGGTTAACTATGAAGTTAAAGGCAAGAAACAACAAAACAATCTGTGGCTGAGCTATCAGGCTGCGTTCAGGAGGTTTTGCCAGAAGCAATGAGGGATGGGTTGTGTTAAAGCCAAATCTGCAGAAGCAGCGTTTTATTTTCATCCATTGCTGTGAAAAGCCTGGATCTGTGTTGCCAGAGGGGGAAACTGAGGCTGCTGCTGAGCCCCAGATGGGATATGCAGTCCTCAGGGAGTGTATCAAGGAGATGCTTCAGCTGGGAGTGAGGAGTTTGGGTGCACATCTGTTGTGGGAAGGGTCGAGTGCTGCTCCAGAGAAGCCACAACCCTTGTTCCAGCCCATTTGCAGCAGTTGCTGCTGGTGAGGGGTCTGGTTGGTTTAGGGAATGACGTGGTGGCATGGCAGAACACTTGATGTGGCTTCCAAGAGTCCAGGGGTGGATAGGAGTCAGAAAAATGAGTTCTTTTTTTGAAAAGTGGAGTTTGGTGTTTGTTCTGGTGTGGCAGATGGTTTACAGCAGGGATCTGTTAGTGCCCTGTGCACTCCTCAGGGGTGAGGCTCTGTCTGTGCCTGTCTGCTGCTGTTCCCTCGGGAAGGGACACGGTGCCGTTGCCAGGGAAGGTGGGGATTGCCCTGTCTGAGGTCAGGGTTGGGCTGTCTGTCCCTCCGTGTGTCCCCAGGCCTTGGGGACATGCACCGAGTCCTGCAGTGTCCAGCAGAGACAACAGCAGGGCGGCTCCAAGGTCCGGCTTCCTGGGCTGTGCAAACGAGGTGCTTCCCTCTTCCCCTTCCCCATCACAAGGGAGCTGCCCCTGCTGCATTCCCACGGAACAGGGCAACGTCGGGTCTTTCCCTCGTCCTGCTGCTGTGATTAATCATCTTTAAACCTTCTCCTCTCCACGCCCTCCCGTGCACACGGCGCTGTGGGACGGATCCCTCTTTAATTACACACCCGAGCACAGGGATTGCTGAGGGTGCTGCTGCCACAGGCACAGGTGTGCACCTGCACTCGCCTGGGAATTGTTTCCTAAGCACTTCTGAAAGAATTCAAAGGCTGCAGTTGCAGGCTGTGACTCCGCAGTGTTTTGTCTCTGTGTGATCTTGCGATGCAGCTTTGGAAGGTTTTTATTTGCGTGCTTTGGTCAGTGCAGTTCCGTGTTCCGGGCTGGGTCAGGAGCACCCGGTTCTCCTCGCCCAGGGACCTTGTAGCAGGGGCATTAGCCCTGCCCTGCTCCACTCACCCAGGCCAGTGGGCAAAACTTGTGGTTTCACAGCACCTGGGGCTTTCTTGGCCACGTGGGAATTGATGGGTGAGTGGGTTCCCTTCCTGGGAAACCCCCTTTGGCACAGCCCTGTCCTGCTCCCTTCCCAACGGGCTGTGGGCAGTCCCAGCTTTCCAGGGTTTGGTTGGCAGGGAGGAGGATCAGAAGTGGAAGGCTCTGCACAGGTGGGTGTTGGGGGGGCTGAGCATTGTTCCGGGTATTGGCTTCCCACCAGTCTTTACCCACGTGTGAGTCCTCTGGGAATGTCAATGTGTCACTGTGTTTGTGTCAGACAGAGGGTGAGGACACAAGCTTGGTTCTTGCCTTGCTTTCAGAGTGTTCTGATGTGCCAAGCAGCTTTTGGAAATACCCATGTGCTCGTGGAGGTTACCTCACATGCTCCATCAGGGAGTTGCTGTGAGCCAAGGTGTGGTGTGAGGAGTGCCACGGGGGTCCTGCTCTCAGGTGAGGAGCACCAGGTGGGTCCCAGTGTGTTGAGGATACTGAGGGTGTTGGAACCAAGGCAGCTGCTGCTGATGGGTGCAGGATTTTTACAGGCACGGTGTCCCGCGGTGGTTTGGGCTGGAGCAGAGCCCAGGCACAAGGTTTCCAGGTGCTTTTCCACGTGTCAGGTTGCACACCTTCCCAGGAGCATTTGCAGGGCTCACCTAAGGTTTGTGCTCTGTCCTGTCGTGGAAGGAGCAGCGGAACACATCCAGTACATGCATTTACTTACTTCCCATGGAAAATCCTCCTGGAGGATCCTGAACAGCTGTACAAAGCCTGGGTTGTTTGTGCTCAGGTGCTTGTGAGACTTGTGTGCCCTGAGGGGATGTTTGTGAGGTTCCCTGATGGCTTTTTGTTTTGTATACCCCAACTTCTTATCCTGCCACTGAGCTGCGTGAGGAATTTTGGGAAAAACACACAGCTACGCCTCTCAAACCTGGAGTATTTGAGTGATGAGATCCTGACGTTTCCACAGCCTTGTGGCCTCCACTTGTGTCATCAGTCCTGAAACTGAAGAAATGTCACTGCAGATCTGAGCACAGCCAGAGCACTCTGTGTTCTGAAGGCAGCAGTGATGCAGAGCTCAGCTGGATGCCGAGTGTTTCATGGATGGGTTTGTGCACTTTAAAGTGCAAAGATTCCAGCTTGGCCTGGCCGGAATGAGGGGCCTGGCCATTCCCAGCTCCTCTTCTCGAGGCTCAGCTGTGCCAGGCGAAGCACTGCAGCTGGCAGGTCTGACAAACTCCTGTCTCCTGAGGCTGCACAGTTCCTGGATCCACAGGAGGGAATGGCAGGAACCTGCAGGTGAGGGCACGGAGGAGCAGTGTCTGCCCTCCCCTCCTGCTCCCTGCGTGCAGCAGGTCGTGCCCCAACAATGAGTGTTGGTGAAGTGGAGCTGCTCCCCTCGGTGCCACAGGCCCCTCTGGCTGTGGGAGGGAGGGAGCAGAACTTTGTGGAGATGTATGGTTGGAACAGGGTTGGTGTTTTAGGAGCAGCTGAGCCAGGAAACAGTGTTCATGCAGTGGGATTTTTGTGAGGTAACACAGCATTTCTGTGAGACTGAGGGACAAACAGGATAGAAAGGTGTGACACGGAGTGCAGGTGGTACAGAATGGGGGAAATACATCCATGTCGTGCCAAACCAGAAGGAAAGCCCCTCTCAGCTACCCTGGGACAAGGGGCAGGCAATTCCTGGAGGCTGAGCCCCTCCTGTGGCAGTGCCCGAGGGGCTGCCAGGCTGGCTCTCAGCAGAGAACACGTGCTGACACCTCCACTCCGTGTGAGCCGTCGCCTTGCCTGGGCTGTGCCCTCCACTCCTGCTCTGTTCTGCTCCTCAGATGCAACTGTGGAGTGCTGTGGTGCTCTGGCTGTGGAATCCTTTCAAGGTGAAGTGTCCTCGAGATGAGAAGGTGCCTCTGAGCACGGGTGATGGCTGTTTCCTCTTGTCACTGCAGCACGAGCTCTGCCCGATGCTGAGCTGGCACTGTCACTGTCCCAGAGAGCTCGCTCCAGAGTACAGCTTAGTCATGGAAATGAGATAAATCCTATTTCACAGAAACTGGTAAAAATAAAACTGTTGAGGATTGATTTGTTTCTATAGCAACCGCCTGGCGAAGTGAACACAGCTGCTGTCTGCAGGAGGGAGGAAAACAGAGCTGGAAATGTCGGTGCACCTGGGCTGGCTGTCAGCAACAGAGAGCCTGGGGGGCTGGGGAGGGGGCAAAGGCTCCAACAGAGACAGGGCAGGAAGGTGTGAGCTGCCTTTGGAATGAATTGGAGCTGGAAGGTGTGAATGTGCCCTCTTCTTCACAAAACCTGGAGAGCCTGTGTGGTGTCCTCAGAGCTGTTTTTGTCCTGTTGCCCGAAGGATGTGCTCCTGCACCCTCATGGGTGGGGAAATGCCCTGTCCTGGGCCAGGCATTGATGCCACATGGTACCTGGGTGTCCATGATGTCACCTGCACATTTCTAGACCTGAATCTAAAATAACTTTCTCCTGATGCCATGGCTCAGTGAGAAATAACTTTGAGAAGTTTGGATGAGCCTGATTTGAGTTAAACTTCTTTGGTTGCCCTTTAACTCGAGCTGAATGTGGCGCTGGATGCTGGGCAGGGATTCCTGCAGGTGTTTGTATCCTGGAAGAAAATCCAGTTGGGCCTCCAGACTGCTGGATAAGGGGCTTAAGTTTGGAACTATTTTTATCTCGGCGATGTGTAGATTTGTGTGGTTGTTACCTTTTCCTAAGCCAAGGATTTTAGCCGGCCCTGGCACACGCAGGATGTTAATGTGGCTGTTTCCCCAGGGTTAGTGAAGGTGAGCTGCTTAAATGTTTGGGAGGCTGCAGGATACAAAGTGCTGGGACTGTGTTTAGGTACATGCTTGGCTTGCTGACGTGTGGCTGTTGAGGGTTTCAGGTGAAAATCAGGGTGTACATCTGACACAGCAGGATGCTGAGGGAATTCCAGGAGGAGGAGTGTGTGCATGGCTTTCCTGGACACTCTGCAGAGCCTGAGTTATTCAGCTGAAGGAAAGGTGAGCTCGAGTTTAGGTGTTTAGGTTTGGTAAACCCAGGTACAGTCGCACTCCTCCCTTGTTATTTAAACACATGGTTTCTTTTAAAGGGAAATTAGATTTAAAAATAAACCTCAAGCTTTCTCCAGTTCAAAGGAAGTGTCTGTAGTGCCACGTACTGAGGATGCGAGAACAAAACCCTGTGTGAGAGTGAGTGCCATAAATATTATGTAAATACATTATCTCATTAGATTTCTATCTAATCCCATTGCCTGCTGTTGTGCAGACTCCTAGGGCGAGCAAGGCTGAAGATGTCATAGGTGGTCTTTCAAATCTAATATTGAAGAGGGTTGGAAATTAGGTGAATCGACTTTTGCCTCATCCTAATTAAGGCACTGAGAAATCCGCTCAAGTTTGGCATTACAAAGTGCCTGATTTTAGAACAGAATCCGATTCCAGAGGCTGGGTGCCTGCTGAGGTTTGAAGCACCCCCATGCGGGGACCCAGGTGGGCTCCACAGGCTCTTCCTCACTGCTCTCGCTTTCAGAAATCAGCACAATTTTTTTAGGAATCAGGAACAGGATTATGATAAAGCCTTAAGCTCTGAAGGCTTCAAAGCTTTGCGTCCTGATCTCGGTTCTGTTACAAGGACAGAGAAATCCATCAGTGACTTAAATAAGAGACTGTGTCCTGTGGACTTGTGTTGGTTTTTTCCTAGTGCTTCTCTCCAGTGATTTCTTAAGCTATGGTTTCTCACTGCACAGTGGGGACTCTGATGGAGTTGACTGCCCTGTAAGAGATGTTTGACCTCCATTCATCCTGTGATCCCCATGGATGGCTTGTGCCTGTCCTGGAGTGTTGTTAGGAACCACCTTTGAGTGATTTTCAGTTACTGCATTGCCCCTGTGCCCCCTTCACAGCTCCTTTCAGCCTGGTGCAGGCTGTGAAGCTGTGTCTGAGCTCCTGTGGCTCATCTGCTTTGGGTCAGAACAGCTGAAAATGGAACTTGGAGGACGTGTGGAGTTCGTGCTGGATTTGGCATTTTGGAAATATTTCCTCTAATCTCATCAGAAATTATTTCACAGAAGGAGTGAAACAGGATGTGACCTTGACATTCCTTTTCACTGAAAATAAAGACTAAAGAGAATTGGTTTAAGAGCTCTGAGGATCCTGGTTGTTATATGGGTGTGAGTTGTTACAGCTGGGATATAATTATTTGCTGGGACAGTCACAGTAACCCTGAAATTGTTTGAAGTAATGGAGAGTTTTATCCTGCATATATTGAGGAGTCTGAGTGGCATATGTACATTCCTTCTGTACATTAAAAATGTCAGGCTGGGAAAGGCTCTGCTGCTGAAAGCAGCTCCTGGCTGGGAGAGCTGTATTGAACAGAGAAAAGGCTCAGAGCTGGGTCTGCTATTCTTGCAGAGAAGTGGGCAGAAATATTTCAAGGGGTTTGGAACATCTTATGTTGTATATGGTCCCCAAAGAAGGAAGGTTTTTTTTCTGGTGAGGAAAACTGTTTGAGGCTGTCATTGTGGGCAGAGTCAGAGCTGGCATTTGGATGAAACCAGAAGGGAGACTGGAAGCTGCAGATCCACCACGAAAAATGTGGGAACATCTCTCTTTGCTGCTGTTCCATTATTGGTTCATTTTCCAGCATTAGGGGGTTGGTGCAGCTGCCGGTGGTGGCTCTTGGGGAGCGGTCCCTGCCCTTCCCCGGGGCCCTGGGAGCAGGGCAGGGACCCTCATGCTCCATTCCCTCTGTTCCACTGCCTGGCTCATGCCCTCAGCTCTCAGCACTTGTGTTTTTCAGCTCTAACCTTATCTCTGTACAGATAGCACAGACAAGTAATGACAACTTCTAGGAGCTATCTCGGGATTCGGGAATAATTTCCTGCCTTGGCCATTCACTCCTCTTCCTGCTCTCTAACAGACTGGATTTCAAGGATGCTTCTGGAGTAAAAGCATGTCCTTTCCGATTTCCATCCTTCTTTTCCTGAGCTTTTCCTTAGGAACTGTTGTCTAAGTCGATGCTTTCTCTGTTTGTGTAGCATCCGCCAGGAACAAGCAGAGCTGACCACAGAACTCTGTGGCTGCTCAGGTGTGTCCCTCTGCTCCCATCTGAGCCACTTCCCTGTGTGCCCTCCTCCTCTCGCTGTCTTTGCTCTCTGCTTTCCGCGTCACTCGCTCTTTGGGCACCCAATTAACAAGCTCATCAGGAAGGAATGTCTCAGGAGTCAGTGGTCTGTCGGTGCCTTGCTTGTGTCCCGCGCTGTTGCCAGTTAATCTCTCCTCGCTGTGTCTTTCTTTAGCCATCAGGGACTCCTGGTTAAGCTGGAGCTGGGATTTGATACAGGCTTAAATGGAACCGTGTGGGTGAGCGGCTGGGCTGCTGGTGTGGGCTGTGTTCAAGGGCAAAGCGTGCTCCCAAACGCTTCAGTGGAAGCTTTGCTGTGGCTCTGAATTCTCCATCCCGTGTCCCCTTCCTCGAGGCCCTCGCCTCCCATCCTGTCATTCTGCTGTTTGGTATCAGAGCAACTCGTTTCCTTTTCACTCCAGTGTTTCTCCTGCCTGTCCTGATGTCCTGGGCTGGAGCCCAGGGGTCCCTCCCAACATCCAGGGGTTTCCCTGTGTGTGTGGAATTGAGCACTGCAGTGCCAGCACCGGTTCAGAGTCCTCGTGTCTCTGATCTGGGCAATGTCACAAGGGAAGGAGGATGTCGTGCGAGTCTGTCTCACTGCTTTCAGTCTCCCTAAGGCAAAAGTGCACTCTGCATGCAGTTGTTGGTACAAAATAATTGCATTTGCTTTTTTAATTGCTGTAGGGAAGGGGTAATTCGGTCCCTGAATGTCTGTCTCTGCTTGACTTGGCCTATTTACCTGCTTTTCGTCTGCCGCAGGTCAGACACGTCGCGGTTCAGTGTTCAGGCGTCAGGGCTGGGCAGCAGCCAGGCTGAGAGGGGTGTGAGCAGGGTTTGGGAAGGGGTGGGCAGCAGCCAGGCTGAGAGGGCTGTGAGTGTGGGTGACATGGCACAAAGGGAAGGGCCAGTGACCCAGGCAGAAGCCGTGGTGGCCCAGGGGAGCACTGGAGCGTGGCTGGCTGGGCTGAGCAGGCAGCCCTTGAGAAGTCTTTTAGTGCTGAGATGGGGAGATGAGTCTTTTAGTGGTTTATTGTCTCTCTATAGAGAGGTCTGAGACCTCACCAGGAGGAGTGTGTCCATGTTTAAATAAAGTATCACCGTCCCCATTCCCTTCTAAGTGCAAGGTGCTAGAAATCCCAAATTCCCTCTGAGTCGTGTATTGGATCAGATCTCTGAGGGTGCTGGAAACAACCAGTAACTTTGAGGTGTTCTGATCTATTGACGTTGCCTGACAGTGAGCAGAGGGTGACACATTTTCTGCCATCCCAAAACACTTGATTGGCACATCCCTTCCCGTGCGAGGCCTCTGGCAGGTGGGGGAGGGCACGTACTCTACCTCAGTTTTTTTCTGCACAAGTTCCTTTTGATGACATTTTTACTCCAAGCTCAGAGCTTTGTGCCTGTCAGAAGGGAGCAGCGCAGATGGACATGTTGGGCTCCAGACACGATGCTCCATTGCTGTTGGCTGACTGACATGTCCCGTGGGATTCTGCAGCTTGTTAAATCATCTCACAAAGGAGAAGGGGGAGGGAAAGCCCGGTGCGAGGTTGCCAGCTGTAGCCAGCTCAGTGCTGCAGCATCAGCTGCTTGGTGGTTTTGATCAGGAATCTGTGGCTGCCCCGGCAGTTTCCTTCTATTTCTCTGGAAGTGCTCGATGGAGGGAAGGCCGAGGGAAAGTCTGGCACCTTTCTAAGGAATTGTGCTTCAGCAGAACCAGGCAGCCTGCACCATCTACACGTGTCCTGCTCATTTTGTCTGCATCTTATTTACATTTTTAATGTTGTATTTTCTTCCACTGAGTGGCATCTTCTCCAGCGCTGTGGGAGCAGAGCTGAGCTGCAAATGGAGAGTTGGGAATGTTTACCTGAGCGGTGCTCTGGTTCCTGTTTGCAGTTCTGGGATATTGCCAGCTCCAGGCTGGTTTATGACTTTGATAACGCTGCTCAGTTCATTGAGTTTCTGCAGGAATGTTTTGGTTCCTTTTCCTGCTATTCCTCAAAACCCCATCTAGTCAAATGCAAAAGAAGAGAATGGACCACAAAATCAGTGTTTACTAAACCTCAGCAAGAGGTTTATCAGCATTTGGCAAATGCTGTCAAATCTCTATCCTCTTTTAGGAGTCACTTTCCCACCTTGAGTGAGCCCAGCAGCTCCAGGGCTTCCTGTCAAACCCTCCCTCTCCATGCTGGGTGGGTGCCTTCCCGTTTTCCCTGCTCTTCCCCTGCCTTTGGACAGGGTGTGCACAGGGGGATGCTCCTGCTGCTGCACACATCAGAGCCCAGAGCTCCTGGACCCCTCCCAGAGACACTGCTTGGCTTTCTCTGGCTCTATGGCTGACCCTTTTTGCACTTCTCCCAGCAAAGCTTGTTTGGCTCTGGCCCTGAGGTCAGAGCCAGCGTTGGAGCCCGTGTTGTGTGGGGCTGCTCCTGCTCCCTGGCCTGTCATCAGCTGGGAATGCTCCTTAATGGGAGCAGTTGCAGAGTGCCTGTAATGCTTTTAAGAATAAAGGGCAGCATATGCACTCAAACCAGACCTATATTTTCCCTGTCCTGCAGCTCTTTATTTGCCCCTGCTCGGAGGGATTCTCTGATGTAGCACACGCTGCACGCCTGACCCGGCCTTTCCGTCCCCACTGCCATCCCCACCATACATTAAGTTTTAATAAATGCATTTTCACTGCCAGGAGCCATCCACAAGGCTAGGGCTGGCCTCTTCCTAGTGGGGGATTTTAGCTTGGATGGACACGTTTCTATTAGTGCTGCCAACCCTGTCTGGTTCTTTTCTAGTGTGAGCTGCGAGGCCAGGAGTTAAACGTGTGGTTGTCGTGGGTCTGTGCCAACCCAAAACAGCCTCTCCTGGAAATGAGGAGTGGGAGATGGTTCTGAGGGAAGCAGATGAGCTCACCTTCTGCCTTTCAGTTCCTGAACTCATCCTTGACAGGCTGCTGCTGCTTTGCAAACTCATCCTTCACAGGCTGCTGTTGCTTTGCAAACTCATGCAGGTTTCCTGCACCTGAGGAGCGAAAGGCGCAGCTCCTTTCCATGGGAAAAGGGATCATTTGGCCATCAGAGGATTGGTTGCTGCACAGTGTTGCTCCACTGGTGGAAATGCTGGTTTCTCACAGTGCCCTGTTGACCTTACAGTGGCTGAACTGTCTGTAGGTGTTGGGCAATGAGGCTGGAGCTGTTGGCAATTGTTGAGAGCTGTTGCTTCACTCAGAATGAGCTGGTGAAGTGGGAGTTGAGGTCTGGCTCTGTGCAGAGGGCCAGGCATGGCTCTGACTGCTGCAGTGTGTAAGTCAAAGTGGACTGAACCCGTGGATTTTCACTGGAATCTCTGGTCAGTGGCTCTGCTGGAAGTGGGTCTGGTTACAGAGCTGGCTGTGGTGGAGTGCAGTGTCAGCTGGGTCAGTTCTACGTGTCCTGCCTGTATTAAGGTCCCTGCTTTTCCCTGTCTCTTCTGACATTTTGTACTTGAGCTCGTGACCCTTTGACTTTAAGGAAAATCTCCCTGCTTTTCTTATAGTAAGTTAAAATCTGGGCCAAGAAGTTGAGGAGTGCAGAAGCTCATGGCTTTGGCTTCCTCTGCAGCCACTCCAATAGCTGGAGTCTGACCTGCTGCTCTCCTTGGGCTTTCCCAAAACCTGCCAAGAGGGGCTGAGAGTCCCTTGCCCCAGCAATACTCAGCTTAAATCTTCTCCAGCCTTGCATCAGTCAGGTTTTTTTTTGAAAAGCTGTTTTAGTATCTGGTGGTTGGGGTGCCTAAGAAGTGGAGTCCCCACTCTTTTGGGAGTCCCACCATGCCAAACCCTGCCCGCTGCGAGGTGGCTGCAGAAGTGCCTTCCTCACATTTCAGAAAAACATGAGCAGCTTTCCAACCCTGAGGTCTTGCCCAGAGCCCTTGGGTTGTTTGTGTTCCCTCTGTAAGCAGGAAATACCAAGCGAGGGTCGCATTTGGCTGCAGGAATGCAGTGGTTGTGTGGATGTGGATGCTGGGATGTGTGACTGACCTGCCGTGGTGGCCTCTGGGCAATGGACTCGAGGGAATCCACCCCCAGCCCTCGCTGCCCTCCTGACACTTTGTCTCTAAGGCTTTGAGAAGTACACAAACATCTGGGGCCAGTGCTCAGCTGCTTTAAACTTCCTGGTGACTTCGGGCCAAGGCACTCGTGTTTGCTGGTGTCTCACCGTGCTTTTTGTCTTTGGTGTTGGCTGTGTGAATACATGGGGTGCAACAGCCTCTGCCCAGGCACCCTGAGCTCTCCTGGTGCCTCCTTAATCCATGGTAGTGAGACCAGAAACCAGCCCCAAAAGCTCACCATTTGAGCTGAAAACACCACCTTGTCCTCTAGGCTTGGCCCTGCTTTAGCTCCTGCCTGGAGTGATTTTGTGAGCAAAGTTACTGCAATTGGGAAGAAAAAAATGGAAAAGCAATAGGACAAATATGGTCCTGTTTAAAGGAACTTTAGGGTTTTACTGTGACCTAAAGCATGTGCTTTATTCAGCAGTTTTCACAAGCAGGAAGCTTTATTTAAGACCTACAGCACTTGCTGAATCATGGAGCAAGAGAAAACTGAGTGCAAGAAATAGTTTAAATGGAGCAGATTTTGCTGTTGTCAGAGCTTTTCTGATGTCCTCAATGTTCAGTCTTAATTGTCTTAAGCAGATACCATCAGGAGCATCTTCAGATGCTGCCCTGGTGCAGCAAAGGACAGGTGAGACCTGGGTCATCCTTTGAGAACAGAAACCACAAAGTAAAAGCAACTCCCTTCTTTGATGTGAAGGGGTTTTGGGGGACTGGGGGAGAAAAGAAATCAGAAAGCAGCAGTGGTCAAATTGGCTCCAGACCTTTACTGGGGACCTGTATTTATAGCATTCTCCTGCCTGTGCTGGGATTGGGGTTTCTGTTTAATCAGAAACAGCCCAAAGCCACAGTGAGTTCTGGGCTTTGTGCTCTGCTTTTGTCAGCACCTTGTTTCCATATCTCAGGAGAATTGTGTGGCCTTTCTGGCAGAGCTGAAGAGGAAGAGGAGGGAAGGGAGTGATGTGCTTTGCTGCAGTCCCCACATCTAAATATAGATAGTTCTCCTCTTGGATCCTTCCAGTCTGATCTTCTGGGTGATTTGACCTTTCTTTGATAAAAGCTTTCATTATTTGCAGGAATAAAAAGGCAAAGGGGAGGAGAGGACACAGCAGATGTTTTTTTTTAAATATCTTTAGATCCTGGTAGTTGGTTTCTGCAGCACCCAGCGCTCACTGCTGGGCCAGCTCCCTCCTGGGCTCCAGCTTTTCTCCTCCTCCGAGCTCCTTGAACAAACTTTGCATTTTACTCTAAAGCTGTGACCTGAAGATTTCTAAGGAAGTGTTTTATCACGGATGTCCCAGGCTCTGGTTCCCAGCCCTGCCCGCTGCACCATTGACCCTGGTTTTCCTTGTTTCATAACTTCAGCTGAAAGAAACATTTGTGTTAATAGCTGCTGGTTTTTCGAGTGTTCACCCTCAAGCAGTTTGAGCTCAGCTTCCAAATACAGCTCAGTTTAATGTGTAAAACCACGGGGCTCTGGCACTGCCCAGGTTACAGCCCAGGCAAAGGCAGCACAGGTGGAATGTTAGAACTGCTCTGGACTGCACACAAGGCTTTCTGGCCCCGGTTCTAACCATTAATTGCCACTTTAAATCCAGCAATAAATTATTTGGGCAACCACATTGCAAGAGCCCACTGCCAGGAACAAACCAGAGCTGAGCACTACTCAGTCCCCTTCATGCTTCAGGACTGCAGAGCTGGATCAGGCAGGGCAGTCCTGCACACGCTCTGAGTGGGGGTTTTTGGTGTCTCACTGACTTTCTGGATGTAGTTTAAGCCATCATCCTGTGAACAATGTTGTCAGTGCTGGAGGTGCACTGCACGTGTGCATTGATTTGCCGTTTGCTCCTGGAGCACAGGACGCTGTGTGGTGTGCAGGATGCCTCAGGATAAGCCTCTGATCCTTTGCAAATTGGATTTTGTGGCTCACTTGCCTGTCCTCTTGGATGAAGTTTCCCCTCAGCTGCCTCTCCTCTAGCAGAGCTCGGGTCCATCTCAGGGCTGCAAAGCCTTTTATAATGCTCTGTGGATCAGGAGCCACTCGGAAGGGACAGGGACAGACTTCACATTTCCCACTGAAACCTGCTGCAGAGTGAGCCTGCTGCTTCATTCCCTGCTGGAGTTCCACTGGGTCTGCACGAGACTCCCCTTGGGCTGGTTTGGTGCCTTTCCTGCTGTGTGGCACTGAGGTGCTCCTGGCCAGCAGCCCCCCAGTGATGACTGCTGTTTTAGAAAGCCTCTGGGCCACGGGAGTTGTGATTTCATGCTGGAGAGGAAATGGATTGCTCAGAAAAGGCCAGCCTCAAACAGAGCCACAGCTGGCTGACTTTAAACCAGTTCAGCTGAGGATCAGTGCTGTTAAGTGTTACCCCCTAAGAAAACAAAGCAGGAAAATGTACCAAGTTAGCACAGGTGGGATTGTCAGGGCTTCTAATAAGCCCCTTGTAATTCCTGAAAGGATGGAGTGTAAAACAGGCCAGCACACACAGATGATGGGTTGTACTGGAGAGGGCCATCGTCAGGAAAGGTGAACAGTTCCAGTTTGCTTATAAGAATGTACTGGTTGGAGTTTCACGCCCGTTCTGGGAGAGGATGATGGCCCTGGTGAGGAAGAGCAGACACCACACTCCTTTCACAGCGAGCTCAGGAGCAGCACTGGCCCCTTACTTGTGCCATTCTGTGCTGATGTGAACAGGATACTCTCCAGGGGTCGAGGAAGAGTAATCCTTGCCAGGGTTAATACTTAAATCTGTGCTGCTTGACTTTGAGCAAGGGAAGGACGTCAACGCTCTCAGAAGCGCTGGGAGACCACCTACTCTTTGGTACAGACTGCCAACAGCTGACAGATGGAAGTGATTTTGGGACAGTGAGAAGTCAGTGTGGAATCACAGTGGTGACCAGGAGCAGACTCTGCATCCCACAGTCTTTGACTTACACCCACCCCTTGAGACTCTTGCTGTGGAGAAGGACAGTTTCCCAGAGCCATCAGAATTCTTCTCTAGGGTGTGAATTAGCAGTGGGTCGATGGTTTGCTGTCTCTTGTGGTTCAGTCTATTAGACACATGTTCCTCTGAAGATGCTTTTTGGCAAGCCTGTGGATGGCTGAAGGATGTGTGGCAGTGGGAGCTGTGACTGGAAGGCAGGAGGGTGTGGTGAGGCACAGGAGAGATTCCAGTGCTGGCGTGTGCTGCCCCACTGACCCCTGCTCGCACCGTGCTCCGAGTGACTGCCCCTAAGCACAGCTGTCAGATACCCACCTTGGTGTGAGAGCTCTGCTGCCCCTGCCCTGTCTGCTGTTAGCCTAAGTGTTCCCTGTCCTGTTTTTTGTCTTGCAGCATCTGGAGAGGGCCCAACGTGAACTGCGTTGACAGCACTGGATACACCCCGCTGCACCACGCTGCTTTGAATGGCCATAAGTGAGTCCTGTTCCGTGCCCTGGGTCGCAGGGGGTGGGTGCTTTGTGCTTCCCTGGCCACGGTTGTGTGCTTCATTCACCAGCCCGAGGCACTGGTGCAGCACTACTCCATCTTCAGGGGAAGTAGAGAATGTCAGAGCCTTGGCTGATGTGTGATCTTACATCTCGAAACACTGGGCAAAGTGCTGAGGTTTTCAACCACCCTTTTATTTCTAAGCTGTAACACCATGCACCATGTGAAAGGGGCTTCCCTGATGACAGTCCCTACTTTCAGGTGTCCAGGGTGGTCTGGACCTGCACCACTTAACAATTGCCTTGTGTGCATATCATTTTTAAGTAAGTCCAGCCTTCACTGTGGTAGATCTCATGCTGTTCATTGCTGCTTGAGATACTGAGAAATGGAATAGAGTTAAGATCTTTATTCACTTTCATTATGCTGGTGCAATTCACTTTGCAGCTTGTGGCTGACTTCAGCCCCTGTTCAGCTCCATTAGTGTGGAGGTAACGTGGATGTTCCCTGAGCTCATCTCAGCATTATTTATTTCTTTTTTTTTTCAATTTCCTTCAGCAGCATTTAATAGGAACACTTAAAAATCACATTTCAAGAGGATCTCTGAAGCATTCCTGTTCAGATTAACTTCCTGTTCAGTACTTGCTGCAGAATGTGAGCTGTGAAACAAGGACTGAATGTCTCACTGAAGTTCTGTCTCTTGCAGGGATGTTGTGGAAGTTCTGCTGAGGAACGACGCGCTCACCAACGTGGCAGATTGTAAGGGCTGTTACCCCCTGCACTTGGCAGCCTGGAAGGGAGATGCTGACATAGTGAAGCTCCTCATCCACCAGGGCCCTTCACACACCAAAGTGAATGAGCAGGTCTGCCTGATTTTCTCTAATGTATCATTGAATCACTTCCCTGGCATGGAGAGGGACTCCTTCAGCTGACTCCTGACCCTTCCCAAACCAGTAGCAATGGTTGTGAGGTCCCACTTGCTGGTGGGATAAGAGGGGCACTGCCTAAAGCAACACATTCAGTTCTGAGTTAGTGGTAGGGTGGAAAGGTATTTAAGTTTTATAGAGAGACACATAAATATGAGAACTGCTCAACACCTAGCAAGTGGTCTCCTGCTTCTGGGCTTCTAAAACTAACCCACAGTTTTCCTTTCAGCTGCTGGATAGCTGAGCAGGTTTCTAGTTCTGCAGAGGATCCATTGGCTCCCTCCTTTGGGAACTAATCAAGGCAGCTTTGTTCAGTCTCTTTGGCCATGCTCTCTTAGCTGCTCTCCTGGCTTGTCTCTGGCACTTGCTCCAGTTCACTAATTTGTAAGTTCTAAGATAATTTTAACACTACTTGCCCCCAGATAAATCCCTAGCTTAATCTTAAAGAATTATTTTCTCAATCAGGCAAGGAAAAACGGCCTCTTGAATTTGTTCCTTTTGTCAATCTGACAGTTTTGGTCTGGGGTGCAGAGGGAGCGAGGGGTATGAGACAGCTGTGTCCACTTCAGAGGACTGGCTCCTGTGGAGCTGCCCCGTGGACATCAGAGCTATCTTAAAGTTCCAGGGAATTTCTGAAATGCTACTGCTGGAAGACCCAAATATTCCTATTGTTTCAGAGTTTTGTTTAAGGGAACTGGCTTCAGGAGTGAGGCCAGCTGAGCAGTGTCACTGAACTGCCCCTCCCTGGGTGAGCCTGGCAGACACACAGTGACAGGCCCAGATCAGGTGATTAAAGCTGCAGTGGGCTGTGGTTGTCCTGTCCCTAAGGCAGGAACACCTGATGTCCCTGTGAATCAACTCCCAAACCACTCAGGTGTTCTTTCAGGAGGAAAGGAATAAACCAAAATAGGTTTCCCTGCCTTAATGCCACCAGGCTAAACCTGGGCATTCATTCCAGAGGTAATTCCCAGGTAGGTCGGACACCCCTGGCTTGAGTTCAGCTCACAGTCAGGATGAGCACTGGGAACTCAGAGTTCCTGCTGTTGTTTTGCTCCATGGTAGTTTTTCAGATGCTGGGGAGCAAACTCCATTCCAGGCAGGTTTAGGAGTCCCAGTCCATCTCTGTGGGCACCCAAGTGCCACACTGGAGTTTCCCAGGATGGGTCACTCGATGCACCAGGCTGCCCCAGGGATAAATGCTGCTAAAACATCAAGGAATGAAAAATCTGGTTGTAGTGCAATTCTCTATCACTCCTCCACTGAGCAGGAACAAGGACGAGTGTGTGTTCTGATGTCTCTGGTGATAGTTTTCCAGTTTGGGGCTGTGCTTAATGATGTCTCCAGGCACAGCTGCAGGCACTCAGTCTGCTTACATTGGCTTGAGTGCAGGTAGCCCTTTTCAATCAATCTGACAAGAACTGAGTGAGGGCCCTGAGTGTAAATGTTCTGCTCTGAGCAGTGCACCTAAAGGGGAGATCTTTGCAAAAGATCCAAAATTTAGTATGATCCTTCCAGGTAATGTTTCATTAATGTCTGTTTAGTAGGAACCTTGTTAAGTGAGGGAAGTCAGCTGAGGAGCCTGTGCTTGGAGCCTGGTGCAGGTTACAGCAATCCCAGCTGGAATGGCTTTTGCTGGAACAAGATGCTGTGTCCTGGCGTTCCACCCCTTGGAGTCACCCATTGCTTTGTTGCTGTATCTCACCCATTTCATTATCACATTTTTTTTCTTTTTCCTCTTCCTTTTTGTAGAATGCTCTTGAGATCAAAGAACTCAAAAAGTACGGCCCCTTTGACCCATATATCAATGCCAAGGTGTGTACTTTGCTGTCAGCATTTCACTGCATCATCACTCCAGGCTGCACTCGCGTGCTTCCAGGTGCAATAATACCTGCTCACTTCGCAGCTGCTTGGGGAAAAGGAAAATGGGACCTTTTATTTACTGTGGGTTTCTCTCTTCAAAGCAGTTATAGAAACATAATTAAAGGGAAGCTTTTCCTTGCTTTCCTGGGGGCTCCTTCCTTGCTTAGCCTTGTAGGACTCGCAGTGATGGTCAGTTTGCTTGATTGGGCTGGATGACTTCCCAAAGGTAATGTTGCTGAATTAAATGTTCTAGGTTTTGTTTCATGTGCTGATGTTGCTGATAAATGCAAAGAGAAGGAATTTTTTTCCCCTGCTTAACCATGGTTGCATTTTCTCTGTGGGCTGTTTGGAGTGAATTTTGATGCCTTTTCTCCTACCAAATGCATTATGCTGTGTGTGTTGATTGAATGGACAGTTAATTCCTGTGGTGGTGGTGGGGAGAAGGGAGGGCAGTGACGTTCCTGCCTCCCTTCCCAAGTCCTCCATGTCCTGCTTATTACATCAGTCTCTCTTTTGATGTTCAGTCCGTGGTGTCATTGACCCTTCAGCCCTGGTCTTCTGTTCCTGTTTTCTGGCCTCTTTTGCTCCTCTCTTGTTTTCAGTTGTTCTTGAGCTACAAAAGACACAACATCAGCTCGTGCAATGTGCTGAGACTGAGCTGTTGAAGAAGCAGATCAAATTCCTGGTGGTGGTTTCTCAGACACCATTTCTCAGTTTTATTTCTAGTGAAACTGCAAGCCAGGGATGGCAAACAAGCTGCTGCTCTGTCCTGAGACACCTCTGCCATGAGCCACCATGCCACAGCTGCTTCCAGCCAGTTATTTTGGACCCAGCCATCCATGGCAGATTTCTGTCTCTCAGAGTTTCCCTCTGCTTGATCTGCAGTACTTAGAAACACAGCCAGAGCTCCTGTGCTTGCTGGGAGTTAGGCATGGTTTTGCAGAGCCCTGTTTCAGGGTCACCATCACCCACCCTCTGAGCATAAATGTATTCCCATGAAGCTCATCCGATTGGGGATTTTTTTTTCAAAAATCCAGATGGGAATTTTATACCTTTATGTGTTCTGTGGAAGCATCATAGTTGAGCAGTTCAGTTGCCTGAAAGGAGCTTCCTTAAACATTGTCAATAACCAAGTTAAATCTTACACCCTTCAGTATTGGGATGTTGAATGAAGAAGGAATGTAAAGGGAATATCCAGGGAGCTCCCTTTCTTTTGGATTTTTGTTTAGAGAATCCTCTAATTTGGGTTTTATACTATGGAGGAGAACATTATTTAAAGCCTCATTTCAGTGTTCACAATGGCTGAGGTGCTCTCTAGAGCAAGACAAGATTTTGGGGATCTTTGCTTTGGTTTTAAGGAGAGAGAGAGATGATTTACAGACAGTTGTTGAGTTCATCACAAGTTCTGACCAGCTTTGCACCAGTTCCTGGCCAGGTGTGAGGAAGAGCATGTGGAGTTGTACCTGTCAAACAAACCCTGGTGTTTGCTCAGTAGCACTGGAGCAGCCAAACAGGGGATTATCAATGGGACAGGACTCTGTGGGACATTCAGACACCGATAAAAATCCTACAAAGGAATCTTAGAAGTAGTTTGGGAGGGGCTGAAGGGCTGTGTAGCCACTTTCCCCAACCCTGGGGCAGTATCAAGTCTCCCTAAACCATTTCTGTCCTGGGTTTGCCCACCAACTTCTCAAAAATCTCAGAGAGGGACAGCTCTGTGGCCTTTCTTTGGCAGTTCATTCAACCGTTCAGATCTTTGCAGGTCAGGAAACTTTCCCTTATTTAAACCAAGTCTCCCTCTGCTCAGTCGGAGCCATCTCAGGATGTGTTTGGAGCAGGGGGTGCAGGATGAACACAGCACTTAAAGGGGCTGTGGATTCTTCACTTGAGCATGGGATGAGAAGCAGCAGGGCTGTGTGTGGTGACTGGTACCACATTATCAGGGCTTGAATCCTGTGCTGGACCCCATAAGAAAGCAGAACCATCCCTGCTCGTGTCCTGTCTGTGCTCTGCAGATGGGCATTGCTCCCAGCTTCTCTCTCCCGGCTGAGAGCTGGGGGGATGCAAGGATTCCTGCAGGAATGCAGCCCCTCAGCCCTCCTCAGTGCTCTATTTTTCTAAGTAGTTCTGAAATTTGAAGCCATGTGCCTTCTGGCTGCTGGAATGGAATTTTCCTTTTCCATCTCTGATACATCTGTAGGTCTGAGCGCTCCTGTTCAGTGCTCTGGTTTGTGCATGGAGAGGTGACGCAGGGAAGGAGCAAACTCCCTTGCCTGGCAGAACTGTAGTATTTTTGGCTGCTCAAAATTCTCCCAAAATGGAGACAGTAAAGACTCAGGCAGTAGTGGGAGTTTCCACTGCACAGTCGGGAGTTGGGAGAGACTTGCTGTGATGATTTGGGGGAGTTTTACTGCCTGGTGATCTCTGCTGCAGGAGGAAGGTCTGGGGATTTTGCCTCCAGCATCAGAGCCCCAGTCTGCTTAGGGAAAATCGGACTGAATTGCAGGGGAGATGAGGGAAGTCTCCAACAATTTCGTTTTTAAAGGATGTTGTTTTCCCATTTCCGAGCCCTCAGGCAGGTGCTTGGAGCTGCTGCATGTTTTAAAGCCCCCTGAGGGATACGTACCCTGTGTAGGGAGAAAGGAGAGGGGGTCAGTCCTAGACAAGGAAATCCACAGTAGCCAGGGCTGGCATGGCACAAGCAGCGTGTGCCCCCACAGCTCTGGGGCAGGGACCCAGTGCTCAGGGGGGCTGAGATCATCCAGTCTGTCCTCAAAGCCTGGCAGCGAGGATCCCTCGTGCCACAGGGCAGGCTCAGAACCTGGGCCCAGCTGTCGTGGGCTCCCTGATCCCTGCACTCCCAACCCTGTCCCACGGGAATAATGGGATTTGCCAACCCTGTAAATGCCCGAGAGCAGCCGTGTGCGCTGACGGGCAGGTGCGAGCTCTGATGTTCTCTCCTCTGTCCCCTCTCACTCCGTTTGTATATTTTTTGTGCAGTAACCTCTGTCCACGTGTCTGTGCCACCCCCTAGGACAGAGCCTGTTTGGCTTGGACCTTCTGTGCTGGCAGTGATGCTTTGCCCCCGTTTGCCCCCTCCCCCTGCATGTGCCTGGTGCTGGTCCCTCCTCCTTTGCTTTGCTCCCTTACAAACTGCAGCTGCCAGAGCCTCTCCCAGCTCCCCTCCTGCTTTGCCCGTGGCTGAGAAGTGATGCAAAAGCCAGATGCGAACAAGTGGGGGGTTGACAGGACTCCTGTGAGCCTGAGAGCGACTGAACACCTCAACAGGATCCGAGTGCTCGTGCAGCCACGCGAGTTCGTGACACGGTGCAAAATACTGAGCAGTGTCCCAAGGCATGCGTGTGCTCTCACAGCAGGCAGGCAGGGATCAAATTCCCTTCTGCAGTGGTGCTGCTGCCTCCAGCAGGACAAGAACATTCTGTTTATTTTAATGGAAATGTTGTTAAAATGACAAATTCACGATTCTTTCAATTGAAGTGTGTAAGCATTTGTATTAAACTTTTTCTGGGTCAAATTGTCAGATGGTTGTTTCTAAAGTGCTTAAACCAGAACCCCTCTGTGGATGACACACAGTAGTAAAACTAGAAATTTCAGAGCAATTTAATTTGAGAATGGGCTCTGTTAGATCTGGCCAAGTTCCTATTTTGCACCTACACGTGTGGGGTGTTGGACTGCTCATCTTTGGGCTTTGCATTGCTGGTTCTTAGCCTGGCTGCTGCTGCATGCACTGGTTTGGGTCTGACTTCCAGCTGGGGGTGCTCCCTTGTCGCTGAGACATTGCTTCCCTCAGCTGACCTGAGCCCTGGCTTGTTCCTGGGGTGGTGGAATTGCACAGCTCTCCGGCTCACAAACTGCATGGGACTGGGTGCACCTTTTCTCTAAACAGCCAGAATTGCTGAGGTGGAATGACTGTTATAACCAGGATAAGTAGGGTTTGAAACAATTGAAGTTTAAATCTAAAATGATGACGATGAAACTCCAGCAAATAGAATTCACACAGTAGGTTGCCTGCCTTATATTCAGCCTTTTTATTTTTGTGGCACCCTAAACTGTGGGATGCTGCCAGGATACCAGACTGCCTTCCCCAGGTGCCAGCAGCATTAATGGGAATCTGGAAACAGCTCAACATCCCTTAAACTTTAGCATGGCCCCTGGATTCTGATCCCAGAGTTTGGAAAGCAGGCTGGTCCATCTGTAGCCCTCTTCCCCACAGCTGAAGTGCCTTGTTCTGGACATCCCTGAAGCTGTGGCTGGGTGGGCCCATCAATGAGCTCGTGAGGGGCTGATAAACGCCCATGGAGATGGTGAAACATTGCTCAGGCTGGTTCAGACTGGGCTCTCTGCTTCCCCACTGCTTTTTTTTTGGTCTTGTTTTTGCATTTAAACTTCAATGTTGGAGCGAGGCGCGGGGCGGCCGCCGCGCCGGCCCTGACGCGCCGCCGCCTGTGCCCCGCAGAACAACGACAACGAGACGGCGCTGCACTGCGCGGCCCAGCACGGCCACACTGAGGTGGTGAAGGTGCTGCTGGAGGAGCTCACCGACCCCACCATGCGCAACAACAAGTTCGAGACCCCCCTGGACCTGGCCGCGCTCTACGGGAGGCTGGAAGTGGTCAAGATGCTCTTGAACGCCCACCCCAACCTGCTAAGCTGCAACACTAAGAAACACACCCCGCTGCACCTGGCAGCCAGGAACGGTCACAAAGCCGTGGTCCACGTCCTCCTAGATGCTGGCATGGACAGCAACTATCAGGTATCTGGTGTGTGTGAGTGGGGCTGGGCTGGTGGCTGGGGTTGGAGAGCTCCGCCAGCCCTCCTCGCAGAGGGAGCGCTCGCAGAAGCTGAGGAGAGCTGTGTGTTCTGCTGGGCTGTCTGTGCAGCTCGGGGTTGCTCGGAGAGGCTGCCCGGGGGCACTCGGGTGCTGTGCATGCCTCATGCCTGTGCAGGGGCTGGGCAAGGCCCCAGACAGAGTGGGGGAGAGAAACACCCTTTGGCCGAAGCTGTTCTGCCCTGCAGTGCTGTGAGCTCTTGATAGCAGTGGAGGCAAACGTGTCTCTTCCTATCAAGCCACTTGTGAATGTGCTGTTTTCACAGCAATGGCTTGTATGTGGGTCTTGTTCTTCCTTGTCAGAACATGACCTCTTGCCAAGCTGTAGAAGGCCCTTTGTTGGTCTCTCTGATGGAACCATCCCCATTTTTCCATCCCACACCCTCAGCACTGTAATAGCGTGGATAGTCTGTCCTCAGCCGTAGGTAGTGCTGCCCACACCTCGTGTACAGCACCGTGTATTTATTGCTTCTGTAACCCTCTAAGCCATGCCTCCCTCACCATTCCCTGCTGTCTGGCTTCATGCTATGTTTCCATTTAATTTGCAGACTGAGAAAGGCAGTGCTTTGCACGAAGCTGCTTTGTTTGGCAAGACAGATGTGGTACAAATATTGCTGGCTGCAGGTGAGAGAATGTTCCCCCTTTGAAGCACTAATGTGGTGATCCCTTCACCCAGGGCTTGAGGAAATCCCTTTCTAGTGCAGCAGGTTTCTCCATCGAGCTGTCGGAGCTCCTCGGAGCAGGATATAGGAGAGGTTGGCTCTTGGAGTTTGGCTTTAGATTTGTCTCTTGAGTGTTTTTTAGCTCCCCCCAGTGATGATCACAAATGTGACTTGATGAAAGACATGAACCTGCACATAGTTAGACAATATTCTTGCTTTTGCCCTCTGTACCCCTGTTGCCACAGGTATTGATGTGAACATAAAGGATAACAGAGGCCTGACCGCTCTGGACATTGTGAGAGAGCTTCCTTCCCAGAAAAGCCAGCACATAGCAGCTCTCATTGAAGGTGGGTGATGCAGCTCTGCCTCTGGGGAGGAGGGGAAAGCTCTGGATGCTGATTGTGCCAGGGCAGGTACAGGATGTGCCTTTCTAGACCTGGAAAATGCTGAAAGCAAAGAAGCTTCAGGCTATGTTGGAAGGAACAGTGCTGAAACACCAGGGTGAGCTTCTCCAGACCAAATGTTTGGAGGAGGACTTGGGGGGATTTAGGAGGATTAGCCCTTTGCTGAGGGAGTGTGGCGTGACTTTTGCAGTTTAAATGGGCTTAATTGAGCTTTGTTTAGCTCACTTTAGAAGTTAATTAAAATTAAGGATAGCCTAAATCTGCTTGCAGAATGCAAAGTTACAGCTTTAGAAATGGTTCTGGTGTAACTCCCCTTTACGTGTCTGTGTAGGCAAATCGTTGTCCACAGATCTCACATCCTGCTCCTCGCCTCGTTGTGAGGCTTGGGCATGGAATTTGCAGATGAGATTTACAGAAAAGGCCTTGATTGCTTGTGTTTTATAAAGGAGCTTGGTCCATTGTGTCTGTCCAAATTCGGGAATGAAATGTGACATCTTGGCTAAATTCATACCTTGTAATTACGCCGTCTGCATTTCCTCTCAGCTGTGGGGAGGATCAGAAGCATTTGGAGCTGGGGTGTGTTATTCATGCTGAGCATTTGGGAGCTTTGCAGGTTCAAAGCACTTCTCAGACTTTTAACTAAGCTGTGCCTGTGAGGCTGGTAGGTTTGAGCTTTATTCTGAAACTGAAGACAAAGAAGGGCTTTAAAACTGAAGGTGTTGCAGATAAAGGCTGTTAGTTTTCCCCAGGAGGGAGCTGCTGTTGGATGTTACATCAGCTGAATGTTTCTGGCTTTGGCTGTGGTTGGGGGCTGCAGCTGGAATTGGTTTTTCTTGTTATGACTCTGTTCAGTGATGGAGCTTGTCCCTACAACATGAATCTGCTCCGTGACTCTGTGTCCATACAGCAGCTTTGTAGCTTTCTGATTAAAGACTCTGAAAGTTCAAAGGACCATCCCTGCCCTTGTGCCTGCCACTAAAGAGGCTGACTGCTTCTATTTTGGGATCTGAGCTGCAAGTTTTAATAATGTTATTTTTTTTGGACACTTAATAAGCTGACAGTTGGCCTTCCACCCACAAGGGAGGAAGCGCCGTGTGCTGAAGGAAAGAGAGAACCAGATTGACGTGAGCTGACCCTGTCCCCCAACCCCCTTGCAGATTACACCATTGGGAAGAAAAGTGCCAAAGCTGTGGAGAAATCTGCTCCAGCCCCGCTTGCTCCAGCCACCGATCCCTCGGGCCGGACATCTCAGGGTGGGCATCACCAGCATTCCTCTCCCTGCCAGCTCCGAGGTCGGGAGATCCAGTGACCATCCCATCTCTCTCTTCCCCCTACAGGTGATGTGGACAAAGCTGTCACAGAGCTGATCATCGACTTTGATGTGAACCCTGAGGAGGAGAGCCCCTATGAAGCTTTGTACAACGCCACGTCCTGCCACTCCCTGGACAGCCTGGCCAGCGGGAGATCGTCCGACCGGGAATCTGTCAACAAGGAAGCTGAACCGAGCGGCCTCAAAGCAGCCGGGGTCAGGCCTGTAGGTGGCTCACCCCTGCTTGCCCTAGAGGCACAGGGGGCTGACCTGCAGGGTCGGGTTTTGCAGCAGGCTGCCCCAGCTTGAGGAAATCTTTAAACTCTTCCCTGACACTGATCAGAGCAGACAGGTGCCTCTCATTCTTCCCTGGCCTGTTCACAGGGATTGTCTAAAAGCAGCCACTTCTTTGTTTCACCTCCTGTTTTATCCTTCTGTTTTCTGGCAGTTGGATACTGCTGCCAGTGAATCTTGGTCTGTAAGGAGATCACAATTCACAGAAGGGCTGACTTCTTGTCCAGAGAAAAGTGCTGGAAACTTTTGTGGAGCATTTTCTTGTGTCTTGCTCACTGCTTTACCAAAGCTAAGGCTCTCAGGAAATTATCTGTAAGAAAAACCTGTTGGAGGCTGTTTGGAAGTGGAAGGGGGGTTTTTGTGTATTACTTGCAGAGCTCTGTAGAGGGTATTCCAGGCTTTACAAGGGCAGCACAGAGCTCCTGGAACTGTCCTCAGAGAAGTCTTCCTCACCTTCTGTCAGCTACATCTGCTGCCCCGGTAGCAATCAATGGGAAGGCTGCTGTGGGGCAGATGGGACATGGGCCCTGCAGTGCTGGGTCAGCTTCAGGCTCTGTGTTCTGCTTGGTTTTCCAAAGCCTGCTCTGTGGAGGCATTTTTGGACAAAAGGCAGAGCAGCAGTGAACAATTAAACTGCTGGGGGCACAGTAACCATGGTTTCCCTCTGTGCAAAGAGGTGCAACCTTTGGCTTGTGCTGAGAGCAAGTAGAATAGAAATGAGACAAAAGCTTTGGGTAATGGACATTTTGGCCAGATCTTTCAGGTGTGCAGTATCAGATGCACTGTCCTGGTACTGATCCAGCCTTGTCATTGTCCTGTGCTGATGGTGTCTGGTGTGAAACAAGCTGAGCTCTGTCACAAGTAAGAAATGATGAGAGGCTGAACTGCAGTGAAAAGAGAGCAGGAAGAGGGACATGCTCCAGCAGCTCGCTGGAGTTTCTCCCCAGACTCGCTGAGTTTGAGCAGTGCAGCTCTGCTGCTCCCTTTGCCATTAGATGGAGCTGTGGCCGGGCAGGAGGTGGCTCCGGGATGTTCTCGGCCTCGGGACCAGGCAGCAGCTCCAGCTGCCCAGTGGCAATCCCAGGATATCAGAGGAGAGCAGTGCAGCTTCGTTTCTTGATCTCTAGAGTTTTCCAGTATAAAAAGTGCCTCTGGCATCAGTTTCACTAATCCACAAGCCCTTTCTTCCCATCAGCTCATTGCTCACTCCCCTGTGTAGTGCCGTGGAAATGCTGGTGTGAGTCTGAGTGGGACCTCTGTGAACGGATTGGTGTCCTGAGGAGGAGGAAAGGCAGCGGCCATTGCCCAGCTCTGTGCTGTTAGGGCTGAGCTGGGCACCTAGATTCAAATTAATCCTCCCTCCACCCAGATTTATTTGAAGAGCTCCTTGCTGCATCCACAGCAGTGGGGATGTAGAGCTGTCCCAGCACAGCTGACAGTGTCTGTCTCACCCGCAGAGAGAACGACCTCCCCCGCCAGCCAAGCCCCCGCCTGATGAAGAGGAGGAGCAGAATGTGGAGAAGAAGACAGGCCACAGTGCTCCCTGTGAGGTACATGGGGCTTGCTCTGGGGTGATTCATAGGAGAGTGATTTAAACGTCAGTTTTAATAGTTTGGGAGGAGCCAAGGATGCTGTTACCTCCTGCGCTGTGAATGTGAAGCATTCCCTCACTCAGCATTGCTGCTGTCCCTTACCATGGGAACTTCCTTTGTTCGGTTCTTCCAGGGCACCTCAGAGTTGACCTTCAGCCTTACTTTCCTATTCTTGGCTGAGAATTCCCTTAGGAAGAGATTTTTCTGACCCACGTTGCGATGTGGACCATTGCCCACTAGTAATGATCCCACCACAAGCATCTCCAGTTGGACGGAAACACAGAGGGGCCGTGAGTTGCTGCTTCCTCTGAGCTCCCAGCTGTGGAGGAGCTGCATGGGCTTGTGGGTCCCACTGACACGAGCAGGGATCAGGGGCTTGAATTCAGCCAAGAATCTGGCCCAGCACATGTTAAAGCTGCCTCCTGCAGTGCACATGAGCTGCTTTCTGATGGAACTCAACTCTCCCATTCCATATGGTTGTTGCTGGGGTTTCCTGTTGCTTGTCTTATTCACCTGCCCATGAACCTCAGATGTGAGGACTCTCCAGCAGATACAGCTGTGGGAAACCACAAATGTGCCTTGGCAACTTCTGCTGACACCCAGGAAAACTTTCAAAGCAAATCCAAATGCTGTGGATTTCTGTGCTCTCCCAAAGGCAGTGGGTTGTGTGTGAAGCCCGTGGAGCGTGAGCCACCTCTGCTGTCAGAGCAGGCTCTGGTTCAGCAGGTACTTCCTTTGAATGTGCTGATCTGCTGGAGTTCTGCAAGGCACAAATGAGATCTGTTTTCTGGAGTGTGTCAAATCCACGAGACATGGGTGAACCTGGCCTGCTGTAACAGAACTGACTGCAGAGAGGGAGTGAACTCTGAGCTGTGCATAAACAGGGAAACTGGGATGTGACATTGTGGACTGATCCCTGCACTGCTGTTCAAATGCAGGGGATGATAACCAGTCCTGTGCCTGGCTCTGGCAGAGGACAGCTGGGCAGCAGGTCATGGAGTAATTGGGAAGCAGAACTTGTTTATGACAATAAACACGAGGGAGGGAAACGTGCCCTGACCGTTCCTGCTGAGCTTTCTTGCCATGTTTAATTACCAAACACCTGCTGTGTTGTCCTGCCTTTAATGGCTTTGGAAGCACAATCCATTAAAGGGAATCTTGCTGGCAAATGGCAGAGTGACTCGCCAGGGAGACCTTGATTTGTGACCAACTTCAGTGACAAAACTTAGAGTTGGCGTGTGGCTGTCTGGGAATGACCTTTTGGACATGCTGGTGAGGATTTTGGGGCTGATCCTTTTCCTTTGCTTATTCCTCCTGGCCTGCTCTCCTTTTCTGACTCTTGCCCATCTTTTATCACCTCAGAGCACGCTCTCCCTGGGCTGGGCAGGCGTGCACACGCTCTGGGAATGCTGTAAACGTTTGCTGCAGCATCCCAATCTGCCACCCTCCAGCCCCACTCTCCCACTGCAGCCAGGACACTTAGTCATTGAGTATTCTGGAGTTGGGCCAAACTCTGGTTTTCCAAAGTAGTCTTTTTATTCCTTGCCAAGCTGGGGCTATCAGTCAAAACAGATGAGTATAAACAAGAAACTTCACTTTCATCATGGAAAAGCATTGGTGCAAACAGGCAAAGGAGCTGATTGTTTGGAGGTGCTTGAGTGGTGCCTTTCACTATCTGCAGAAACCTTCTGGGTTTGGAGCTGAGTAAGAGTCTGCATTGTCAAACTAAACTTCAGTTCCAGTTGTTTACTGCTTGTCTCCGGAAGGGAAGTGCAGATCAAGGACAAGGCGCCACGTTGGCTCCAGGAGTTTGGTCTGCAGCTCTGGGGAGGGAGAAGAGAGGAAGAGATGAGTTACCCTTTAAAAAGTCTTTCCAAGTCCTCTGCTGTGGATTATGTACACCTCAAGGAGCATCCTCATTATTCACAGGATCTTATTTTTGGGCTTTGCTAGCAGTGAACATTCATACATGCAAACAACATGGCTGAAGAACTGAAAGCTGAATTGGAAGAAAGCTTTACTTGGTGGTGTTGCTTCTGGTTACAGAGCCCACAGAGCAGGCAGGGTCCTTCATCAGTGGTCTTCATTTTGAGTGAATTTAAACCTGAAATTCTATTTAGAGCTCGGAAGGATGAGAGATGGAGAAAATGAAGTGTCACCAGGCCTGTGAAAGTTCACAAGGCAGAAGCTAGGAACTGTGTGCTGCTGGAGAGCTTCTGCTTTCAGTGCATTTAAAGAGGACAGCACAGGAATCATCATCCACAGGAGTGTCAGGAGAGCATCAGAGCCTGGCTGAAGGTCCAGGCTGCTGCTGTGCTAACAGGCTGCTGCTGGGCAGGATTTTTCAGAGATCACTGGCAGGAACTTGTTACCTGCTGTTCTGGTCTGATGGTTTTGTGCCACCATCTGGTCAGAATTTTTTCCCTAATTTGCTCATTATGGGCTCCTTCACCTGGAAAGGAGCAGGTCTGCCTGGCAGCTCCTGCTCAAAGCAGGTAGAATAAATACTTCCCATGCTGGACATGGCCCATTTCCTCCCATTGGGAAAGTCACTTGAAAAGCCAGATGGGTTCGTGCAGAACAGCACATGGATGTCAGAATCCTGTCTGTGCTGCTGACTCTTGGGTGCCTCTCCAAGACTCCTTAAGCTTCCAGAGCTCCTGGCTGGGTTGCAGTCAGGTAGGTACCAGTTTGCCCTTGGAGCAGCTCTGGGGAGAGAAGCAGGAGGTGGTGTGTGCTCTGCTGGCGAGGCAGGGGCAGGTCCAGGGGGCTGAGCAGTAGGAGCCCTCCCTGGCTCTGGTTTTGTTCAGACCTGTTCTTCCCTTTCCTGGTCAGGTAGGGATTGTTTGCTTTCTGCCTTGGGTATAGTCACACGTGGGATCACAGAATGGTTTGGGCTGGAAAGGACCTTCAACATCATCCATCAACCCCTTGTCATGAGCAGGGACACTTCACTCGACCAGGTTGCTCTAAGCCCCATCCAGCCTGGCCTTGAGCACTTCCAGGGCATTCACAATTTTCTATCACTTCATGCCCCTCCCCAGCTCTCTTGGAGCCTCTTTGGGTGCATTCCCGGGTCGTGTTGAGCTCCTGGGACAGGGTTGCATCAACCTGCCAGGATCTGGCCAGGAGATGGTGCTGAAAGGCAGCCGACTGTGCCGGCAGGGTGCCCTGGTGGCCAGTTTGGCCCCTTCAGCACTGGGATGGCACACGAGGGCTTCCAGTGCCTGTCATCCTTGGCATTGATGCAGACCAACATGTGTGAGTCTGGATCCTACACCAAAACCTCGTCCCTGGATCCTGCACCAAAACCTCATCCCTGCACATGGATGGTGGCTTTCCAGAACAGCTTGGGGAGAGTCTGCCAGGGTTGCAAACCAGCTCTAAGTGGAGGCTTTGGGGTGTTTAAATGAGCACAATTGCTGCTGCACATCCTGAAGTTAAACTGAGTTCATGCAGTGCTGCCTGAGGACTCTCGAGTTCTGAATATGCCGTACATCCTGAGGTCAGAAATGTGAATCTGAGATGCCTGAGAGGGTGGCAGGGATTTGGGCTTTTGTTCTTTTCAGCCCTGTCCTAACAGGACCAGCAGCTAAAAAGTGAATGACAATGCAAATTCCAGTAGCAACAGCGAGTCTGAGTTGGGATGAACAGGAATAACGGTCTCAGCTCTTTTCCCTCTCCGGGCTGTCTGCAGCTCTTGCACAGTTGGTCAGTGCTGGAAAGCTGTCAGCAGCCTCAAATACTAAAAATTAAAGGGATTTGGGTGGGGTTCTTTTGAGGGGGTTAAAATCAACCAAAGGGGAGTATTACATTTTGGCTCACACTCCGCAGTGAAGGTGTTGCCTCTGCCAATTCCATGCTTAACCCATGACATAGAGGCTGTGGGGTTTATGCTGGGTCAGAGCATTGCTTTGCAGAGCACCACATTGTGCTGTTCTTCATTAGGCCTCTGCTGCTCGGGGGAAGAGCAGGGGAAGTGGAGCTGAGGAAGAGGAACACCCCTATGAGCTGTTGCTTACAGCAGAAACTAAAAAACCGGTTGCAGTGGACAGGAAAACAAAAGGTGAGTGACCATCCAAAAAGCAGAGCTGTTTGCTTGCATGCACTTCAGGAAAACGTGGAGGGCAGAGGGCGGCTGGAACAATGAAAGTCTCTGCTGGGTGGGGGCTGGAGAGTGATTGTTGTGTTTCCTGGAGATCTCTCTGCAAAGGAGAGCTCTGAGCGTTCCTGTACAGAGTGTACGCGGAGGAAGGGCAGCTCCAGTGTGGGACAGTTCAGAGATTGCAAGGATCCACTGTGTGACCTCAGAAATGCCCAAATCTCGTGCCTGGCCAAGCGAAGGCAGAGGGTGAGAGGCTGGAGGCTGCGCTTGTTGTTCCAGGGAAGATGAGCAACGCGAGTGTTCCAGTGAGCCGTGTTCTCCGTCCAGCTGGCGCTGCAGGTTTCTGCTATCCTGCTGTAAAATCAACATCCTGCTCTGTGTTAGAGCTAATTTGAGATGGAAACTAACAGAGGAGGAAAACAAAAATGTGTAGAGCAAGGATTAGAACTGACTGAGATCCATGGGATACACAGGTTGATATCGAGGCAGTCTCTCCTCCCCCAGAAGGACCTTCGTGCTTTACAAAGCATCTGGGAACACCTTGTCTCTTGTGTTACTGGCTTTTTGGCTTTCCTTCAACAATAACAACAAAAGATTTGTTTAGAGGGAAAAGATTTCTACTTTATTCAGAAGTCCTGAGCAGGAATTTGGGTGGGTTTAGTTTGGATTCTCACACTGGAACCCCTCGTCCTTTGAGGATGGACAGGGCTAATGAGGACATGAGGTGGTGCCTCATTGACTGCTTTGTCAGACCTGCAGCTTTTTCCCCCCTCCTTGCAGCATGATAGCTAGCACTAGCACTGCTCGAGTCCTGCTGCTCTCCTGGCTGCTCCAGGGTGGCACAAGAGGTCTTTGTGTTCCCACCAGCACTTGCTAAAGCCCCTGACTGCCAGAGGCAAAGTTTGGGAGCTTTTCAGGTTGGTGCTTTGCAGTCTGGGACAGAAGCAGTCCTTGGGCAACAGCCACTGAGCCAGGGCTTTCAGGCTTTCATCAGTGGGCAGCTATTGCTGGTAATTCAGGCACGAGCTATTCCAACTGCTCCACTCCTTCCCCTGTCTCCTGTGTCCAGGCTTGATTGGTAAGAATGAAGGTGTGTCCTAATTACGTGCCAGCTTAAAATACAACCTCAGAGTAACACAGCTGTGTGTTCTTGATGCAAATCTCTTCCCCCGAACACCTGAAGACAGGAGAGGTTGCAGGAAGATCTTTATGGATCCTGCTCTGGATCCAGAGTGGAGTCCCATCTTTTAATGTACAGTTGGAAGGATCAAAGCTGTGACTGCACGGTTTGCACTCCATGGAAAATGTTGCTGTGTTGGTAGCAAGCCTGGAGCCCTTCCCACTGTTACAGTGGGAGAAATCCAAGGATGCAGTCAAGTTTTTCCTCATCTTCCCTGACTTTAAATGCAGGCAGCACTGTGGCTGATGATGGGGGAAGAAGATAAATTTAGGGAGTGGCAGAGTTAAACAAGAGTTGAGGGAGAGACCGAAGCCTTAGTTGGGGGTGTTGGAGAATTTTCCCACCTCTGGGCCAGAAGGGTCCTGGAGCATAAAGGCAGCAGCTCAATCCCAAGACACAGAACAGGCTGAAGCAGGGCTTTGAACTGCTTCTTGGCTCTCAGTCTGAAGGCCTGGCCTCCTGGATGAGTTCTGGAGCAGCCTTTGGTCGGGAGAGGAGGACTGGGGTTCTTGTGGCTGTTGAAAGGGCGTTTCAGGGCATCAGAAAGGCTGAATTTCAGGCACGTGGGTTTAATGGTGCCTTTCATCTGTGATAGCTGCCTTTGTTCCTCTGGCTGCCAGTTGTGCTGTGTCCAGCGAGCAGATGAATGTGGCATTATCTGCTGGTTTTGGTGGCCTTTGTGTGTGTTAGAGCAGCTCGCTGTCACATGCTGGAGCACTGGGAGAAGTTGGCCTCATGTTTTGGGCAGAATATCAGAAGTGGTTTAAGCCAAATGCTCTCCCGTCCACTTCAATGTGCAGTCACATGCGTGAAGTCAGGGCACTCAGGCCCTGTAACAGGGCGTGAAAATAAGGCAAGAGAGGAGGAATGTGTGTGGAGTGACCAGGAGGAGGCTTCTCAGCTCCTGCTACCTCCAAAGAGACCTAATGGAGGGTGGGAAAGCTTTGAGTTTTGATCTGTCTGGCTTCTCAGGAATCACCCCCAGGTGTTGTCAGCAGTGACCAGCTGCAGGTAGGACTGACTTGGTGCCTTCTGGTAGTTATTACAAACTGATACTTGCTGAGGTTGTTCTGTGCTGCCTCCATAGGAAGTCCAGCTTGGAGTCTCCACTTTGCCCTTCCTCCTGTTAGAGATTTTCTTTGTGGTTGTACTGGTTCAACCAGCATAGTGTGACTGTGCTGCAAACCAGAGAGCTGGAATGAGGCAGCAATAAAGTCAGAACATGCCACAGAAAAACTGCAAGAAACTCTTTTCTGAGAGCCAGAATATGGCTGTTGAAACAGCAGGGTGGACATTGCTCTGAGGGATCTGTGGGGACACTTGGATGTTGCAGGCAGAGGTTTGGGGACAGAAAGCTCTTGGTTTGCTGTGAGGTGAAGGAAGATATAAACCCCCAGCCTACATGTCTTCACATGGTGTTATCGTGGAGAGAGGACAGACCCCTGTCCCATATTCCAGGCCCAAGCCTGTGTTTCTGCTGTCGTGGTGTTGTGTAGAGTCACATTATTGATCTCTCTAGGCAGGACAGTGTCTCATTGCCCTTTCTGAAGAGGGGAGTACAAAAGAGCACAAGTTCAGGTGGAAAAACTCTGCCTGGAATGTCTGAGCTCGGTGAGGTTAACACAGGAGTGTGCCATCCTCAGCTGGGTTCCACACGTGGTACCTGGCTGGGGAATGAGCCTGTGTTTCAGTTCTGTTGCAAGTGAAGGTTATTTTTGCCCCCCTCAAGGCCAGCTTCCTCCTCTGGCCTTCTCTTACACAGGAGAGAGATTTCCCTGCTCCTCACTTGACACATTCTGGCATGATGTAACATGGGGAGCCTTTTCCATGTGCAAGTCAGAGGCTGCTGTATGCCCTCACTAATTTTAAGGTCGGGGAGCTTGAGAAAGCAGCAGCTGCAGTAACAGCTTCATTCTCCGAATCCAGGGTTGTGAGACAAATCCTGCTGTTGATATACAGGGAAAGAAATCCAGTTGAGGCAGGGTGGTTACAGCTTAGCATGGAGTGTTTAGGGAAGTGCTTCGTATCTGGAGTCCTCAGGCTGCTGGCAGGGAAGCTCTTCTTGGAATCCTCCCTGGGAAGCAGACAGTCTGTACCCAGGAAGGGCTCCTGAGCCCAGGAAGGGTTGGGAGCAGCCTCTCCTGTGGCTGGAAAAGGCAGGGTCAGTCAGATGATTTTAGCTGGGGTGTAAAATCAGAGAAGGGAGCTGGGCAGAAGTCCCTGTGTTAAGGACTCTTTCTGAGTGTAACTCAGGTGTAACTGGAAGAGGATGATTCTTTCAGATCCCGTAAAAGGAGAGGCCTGGAGAGCCCTGCATGTTCCTACTGTGTGCATCTCAGTGATAAAAAGAGTGAGATGACTCTCTACATTAGTTATTCTGTCTGCAGCTTTCAGGGCAGGCTCTGAAATGTCTCCTTCAAGATTTTCCTCACGAGTTCTGAGCAAGTGCTGTTGCCCTCACTCCATCCCTTCCTTCCCTGGCAGCTGCCCTGTATTTCAGAGTCCCTCTTCAGCTCGCAGATGAGTGGGTGGCTGGGATTCCTGTCCAACAGGAGCCCTTTTGTGAGGTGCTAGAGCTGGATTTGGAGCACTTTGTTCTGGCTGGACTCAAGTGTTACAGCACGTGGCACAAACTTTCGCCAGCCGCCTCTCTGCCTTCAGCAGAAATGTCAGTAAAGGTTCAACTGGGGCATGGAAGAAATGGTTTCCAAGGAAGGGAAGAGGTTGGGAACAAGAACTGCAAAAGGTTTTTTTTCCCCACAGGTTTGTGTGGCTGTCCCATCACTGCTGTTCTGCTCACCTCTCCGTGGCTTTGCATTAGCACCAGTCTGTCCTGTGAATGCAGCACATCTGATCTCCTCTGAGGTTTCTCTCCAGCTCTGGAGATTCAGAGCTTTATGCAAAGTCACTGATCTTAGTCTGGCCTTGTAATCTGGGGGTGCTGCTGCTGGCCCCCTGAGCCAGCACTGGGACCTGCCTTCCCCTTGGCAGCTCCAGTCAGAACTGGTGGTTTATGTGCCTGTGCAAGAGAGTCAACAACTACTTCACTGTCCTGGAATCTCTAACTCATAGGATCCAGGATGAGATAATCCCTCGCATCACTTGGTCCCAGTGAGGGCTGTGGCTGCTCCTGGCCTTCCTGTGCCTGTGAGAGGGACTCGCTATGCTCATGAGGCTTGGGGTATCTGGGACCCCCACACAAAGGCAAAGACTAATTCAGCCCTTTCCTGCCCATTTCTGGTGTGAGGACAGACCACAGAGCCCAACAGGTGTTGGTGTTTGAAAATCCCCTTGTCGGGCTTGGTGCTGGAAAGGGGCTGGGAGCTGAGTTGGGCTCTGTGCTGCTGCTAACAGGCTGCTTTTAGTTAAAGTAGAATTCATTATTTTGCTCACGGAAAGGAGGGTTCCTTTGCCTTGGCTTCCCAGAGCTGCTGTCTGCAAAGCAAGCGATTTCCTCTTCACATCCAAACATCCTCCCTGCACTTCAGAGCCTCGTTACCGGAGCCTTTTGCTTTATTGTTCCCTTGCAGCATCAATTTTTAGTCCTCAGACTGAAGAGTTTCTTCAGCACTAAATGGAAGCAGTTAAAATTCACAAGCAGTGCTGGGAGGATGAAGGAATCCTAGGAAACCAAAGTTAGACTTGTTGGCTTGACAAAGTTTTGCTTTTGCAATTGAAACACTTGTTCAGCTGTGACGAAGGTGAGTGTGTGTGTTTGTGTGTGTGCACGCTCAGCACTTGGGATCAGTCAATTCTTCATGGTTTATGCAGGACCCTGGTACCTGATATTAAGGTTGCTGGGGCAGGAGTAGCTGGGAACCAGCGTCACATTTCTGGGGCAGCCGGTGCTCCACCAGCTCTGACCACTTCGTGCTCGGTTCATTGCAAAAGAGACTTTTTGCTCAAGTTTTTTTCCTTGCATAAACTGTTTACTTCTCTCCCCTGAGCAGGGAGGAGAGGTTAAACTCGGAAGCCACTAGGGAGGGAAGCAGTGGGTTTTTTTGGGAGCGGATTTTGGATCTCGCAGGTCGATTGCAGTCCAGGCGTTTTCCCACCCTGCAGCCCGTGCCAAGAGCCGGGCGCACGGCTCTAAATAACGCTGTGGCCTTTATGGAAACGGATCAGATGTTCCAGGAGCCTCCGTCTCTGCTGCTCCCACCTCACTTGCTCTCTCTGCAGGATATAGTTAGCACTTCTCTTGGCCTTATATAGCAAGGCCTGATAGTTAGTGTTAACAGGAATAAAAAACACGGAGAGCTGCCAGATTGCGTAAATCGGGCCAGTGTTTGGAATTTCATAAATGCCATGACTTTGGGTACAAGTTGAGCACGCGGAACAATACGGAACTGTTCTCTCTTTATCTCTCCCTCCATTGCTGAGGGAGGGCAGGGAGAGAGCTGGAATTTTGCTGCTGCTTCTTCCATGTTTTCAATTTCCCCCTCCTCTCTGTTTCCATCCCCTTGAAGACCACAGGAGGAGCAGCGGCGGCCGCAGCGAGGACTCCGCGGACAGCCAGGACATCCAGGTGCCAGAGCAGTTCTCGGGGTTGCTCCATGGCTCTTCTCCAATCTGCGAGATAAGCGAGGACCCTTTCAGGCTCGTTTCCTCCGCGGAGAAGGGGGACACGGAAGCCACGAGCCACCCCGCTGCTATGCAGCTGGAGGATGCTGAGTTCCCCTCGTCAGGACCGGCACGGAGCAGCTCCCCAGACCCCACGCAGACGGCGGTGTACGCCACGGTGCAGCACGTCAGCCGGGCGGATCCCGCGGCCGTGGTCACGCCCCACGTGCCGCAGCAGCACCCCGGCGGTGCTGAGCCCGAGGGGGACAGAGCTGTGGGCAGAGCCCACCCGGGCAGCAAGCCCAAAGCCGAGCTCAAACTCAGCCGCAGCTTGTCGAAGTCGGACTCTGACCTGCTGACCTGCTCCCCGACGGAGGACGATGCCATGGGGAGCCGCAGCGAATCGCTCTCCAACTGCAGCACCGGGAAGAAGCGGCTGGAGAAGTCCCCATCCTTCGCTTCGGAGTGGGATGAGGTAAGGCTGAGCTTGCTAGAGAGCCTCTGTGCCAGGGGTGACTGTGCAGCACCAGCTCCCCTCTGCCATGCTGCCCTCAGGGGTCCTGGGTGGGTTCCATTGCTTCCAATAACTCTCACAAGGCATTACCAGGCATATGCTCACTTGGGAGTCTGTAAGGTGTTAAATGCCAAAAGATAGAGTTCTTTGGAGTGGCAGAGTAGCAGAGTTGCAGGCAGTTTCAAAGTTTTTTGCTCAAATACAGGGCTTGGTTTCTTTTAGGCAAGCCAGGTAAGTTACCACATCCCCAAAATGAGGAAGACTTGATAATAATGCCCTTCACCAACCTTTCTTCTGATTTCCTCCTCCTAGTTCTTCCCTGTTGACTGTCCCAGTGTCTTGGAAGTGTTGTGTTGCTGAGTCCCTGCTGCTGGGGGAGTGTGAGCAGTGCCCGGGGGTTCAAGGGGATGGAAGGAAGACAGTAATTAGGCTGGTTTGTGTATTTGATAGCTCCTGCTCTCCTCCTCACACACTGATTTCAGCGGCTGGTTAGCAGTCACTTTATTATCATATCGCACGCCCACGGACAGTTAAATATTTCATGCTCAAAAAGTTGGCCCTGGGGAGCCACTGGGGCAAGATTAAGTGTCCCTCTGAAATTCAGCACCGCTGAAACATTCTTTGGGGATGATTCTGTGCTGGGAGAGCCGGGGCTGCAGAAAAGATAAGCTCGGATGAACTGCTCTTTGTACTCTGAAAGGAGCTAAAACCCCTGGTGTGGTGCTGGGGGTGTGGAGCCGCGTGTGCCGGGTGTGGAAACCCGGGGGAGGGTTGTGCCCCTGCACTGGTTGATGCTCAGCTGCTTCTCCAACCCTGACTTGGAGAGAAAATTATCATCTGGGGAAGAAGGAGGTATTTAGAGATGCTAAGAACAACGTGAGAATCCATCCCTCAGTCCGTTCTCTCCCTCCCCCTCACTCCCTGCCGGGTCTCAGGGTTGCCAAATAGATATTTTCCTCTGCAGCTGCTTGGGCTGGAGAGGCTTCGCTGTTAATTGCCCGGGTCAGTTGTACCATGGCTTAGGGAAAGGCTGTGCAGCAGAAGGTTCTTTGGAAGGGCTGGATAATTCCCTGTGCTTTTATCCGAGCTGTTTGCAGCAGACACTGAAAGGGCAGAAGCCTTTGGCACGATTGCATTGGTAGCAGAGGTCAAATGCTGGGCTGCCTGCACTGCCTCTGCTTCCTCTGCTCAGATGAACCCTCGGAGCTGCTTCCTCCTGCCTGTAAACAAATCCCTCATTTCCCCTGAGGCAGCCGGACAAGCCCCAGGAGAGGAATCTGCTTTTCCTTCCTCTTATGTTTAGGTGAGGAAATCACAGAAAGAATGTGAAGAATTCACATCTGTCTGCAGTGGGGCAGGTCTCACTTTTTAAAAGTCTGTCTGGTCATAATGACAACAGTGAGATTTAAACATAAATGTAATTCTGTCATTGTGTGTTGAATTAGTTCCCTGGATGGGATCATGCAGCTGCTCGGAATCGGATGCAACTTGCAGCCTCTGCATTTACCAGGGCAATATAAACCTTGTTGAGCCACCCCTCTTAGCAGTGGTTTGGCTCTCCCTCTGTGCTGAGGGGAAACAATGGCAGATTTATATCATTCTGTTAATTTTAATGGCCTTCATGCAGGTGACTAAGGAGGGAAGTGATCCCTGTGCAGCTCTCTGTGTCTCCCTTGCAGATTTTCTGCTGTCCCCAGTCAGCCACCACGGCCCAGAGCAGCGTCAGCTCAGGCTCTGCTGCAGATCCCATCTGTCCAGGGACACCACAGATCCCTCCCCAAGGCCCTGTGCCCTGCACAGACACACCTACTGCTGGCCAGGCCAGCAGGCAGAGCCCTCAGCTTGTTGGGTACAGCTGAAAATCTGCTGCTTGTAAGCAAAGGGTCACGTCCTTGCCCTGGCCGAGCGCTGCCAATGCCCTTTGTTGGAAGTGGAAGGTGGTGCTGGCTTTGCCAAAAGGGTGGGATGGGGAAGGAATGATTCACTTGGCAAAGCTTGTCCCTGTTTCCAGTTGCAGCTCCCCTGCTCCGAGGACCTGGCCCAGAGTGTTGCTCTGTGCTGCCCAGGAGCCCCTTCAGCCCATGTCCCATCTCCTCCTGACCCCCTGCTCCTTGCTGGGAGTGGGAATACACACGTGCTGCCCCTGCAGCCATCCTCAGGTGGGAATTCTGTGTGAGCAAGGCAGAGAAACTCTCACATCAAACATCCACATGTTGCCCAGGGAGAAGGTGAGGACTGAAAATGCTCTGTCCTGCTCTGATGGGAGCCAGGGTGGGGGCATGGAGGCACATGAGGGGTAGAGCTCTCAGTCAGCATAAATATTTGAATCCTTCCAAACCTGTCTGAGGGCTGAAGTGATGAATTTGGTTTTCATCATTGGCTCATGCATATTGAGCAGACAGGGATGAGTGGGGCAGCTCATGGGGGTTTGGTACAGAACAAGCTGTGTCTGCACCTCTGAAGGAGGGGGGCTCTGGCCCCCAGCCCCACTGCCAACCCCCTTTTCAGGGTAGATTAACCTGCTTCTGCTCTGCCTTCCTGCTCTGTAGAGCAGCTCCAGCCCTGCCCATCAGCCTGGTTCATGCTCCAGGCTCCAGCAGAGATGCTGCAGTCAAGGCCTGGGGCTGCTCTTCTGCCTGGTAGGTGTTGGTAAGAAAAACAATCTGCTAAACGATCAGGGCAAAGAACAAGGAAGGCTGCTGGGAATTAGCCTCAGACCTGACTGCTGACATCCCTCAATCCTCCACTTCCAGCTGCCTGCTATCAGCAGTTCCAATGCTGAATTGGAATTTTGGAGGTTCCAGTATCCATCTCACAAAATGAGGTGGTAGTTCTGTGTTCTGACTTAAGTCCTTCTAGGAAGAGAGTAAACGTCCTTCAGAAAAATTTAGGGAACTGAATAAAAAATGCACATTACTTTAGGTTTTTTTTAGAAAAAAAAAGGAGATGCAGAGTCCACCACTTCCCCCATCCACATGAATTAGTTGAAGAACTAATGAATATTCTGTAGCTAATTATGGCACTGGACATTCATCTCCGATGAGTAACTGCAGTGGTGCTCCTGTCTCCTGCGAAAGGAATGCTTTGCATCTGCAGTAACCATGGGTGTGGTGTTTCACCGGTTGCTGACCCGTTTTGGGTCTGTTGATGTCCCTTAAGGATGGATACCAGGAGCAGGTGGCACATCTGTGGTGCTTTCCACCTCAGGCTTGGAGCTGGGAAGCGATTTGGTGGAGGTTGTGGCTGCTGTGGGTGCCTTTAAACCTTGTCTGGGCTGTTGGGTGCTGCAGTACCCGGTGGAATCAGTGCCTTCATTACAGGCTTACAGTGGAGGATTAACAGCATTTGCATTGAAATGTGAAACTTTCAGGAAAGCTCTTGATGCAAAACCTGCCACTGCCTTAAAACACCCAGGAGCTGAAATTCAGAGCTGCCAGCCTGCACCTTGAAAGAAAATGCAAATATTCCCCTTGTTACTCAGAGAGAGCTGCTGGTTTTGTGCCTGGTGGAACTGCATCGTGTAAAAGCTCAGGCGTCAGCCTCTGCCTCCCAAAATGCTTAATTTATTCTCTTGGTTCAAGTGTTTAAACCTCAGCTTGCCCTGGGTTTGGCTGGTGGGACCAGGCAGAGTGGCTTGATTTGTCCCCGGGTGTCCCCTGCACCAAGCTGACCCTCGCCCTCAGCATTCCAGTTTCCCCTTTGCCTGAGAAGGTTTGTAATTCGGTTTTGTCTAGGGCAGAAGCAGCAGTGGGGTCAGTACTTTTGGTCTCGATTTCTGCTAAACAAGCATAGCCATCAGGGTCTTAATCAGCTTAATTATTGGGCTGATTATTCTATTGTCTCCAGATCCCAATGTTTCCTCTTGTTTTTCCTGTGCTAGGGTCAGGAATTCTTACAACATCCCTCATGTCCAATCTCTTCTCTTTGCCCCCAGTGGTGAGATTTCCTCCAGCCTGATGAACTTTTTCAAGTGAAAGCTTTTGTGTTTTCACCATTTTTAAATCTCCCTGTTGGAATTACGAGCCAATGTGGAACTAAGCCAATTCAAGCCAATGAATAAGACAATTTCCTGGTTTTACAGGAAAACCGGTGTGCTGAAAGGCAAATGTAAAGACCAGGCATGCTTTGTTCCAGTGTTTAGCAGCAAGGGTTGGACACAACAGGGGTGGTATTTGCCAGTACAGCAGCTCCATCCACCTCTGTGTGTGCTTCTGGTAACTTCTCAAGTGTGTGAGCTCAGACTTTGTGAATCAGAAGCTTTTGATTCTTCTGTGTGAATGATTTGAGCTCTGACGGATGTTTTGGTTATGTAACAACCTTGTGATCGTTGGCGTTTTGGGGACATTTTTGTTTTTCAGGAACAGAAATGTCCGGCCGCAGTGTCCTTACTAAATCCAGTCCTTCATTACGTTCTCTTCCGCTTTATGTCGCATCTTCCAGCACTTCTGAAGCTTTTATTTTAAAAAAAGTCTTTAAATCTCTCTGTCCAGCCTGGAGCAGCTTCACTGCTCTGCCTCGTGTCCCACAGGCTGCAGCCAGCCTTGCTTGAGAGCTTTATGTTGCTTTGGGGTTTGTGTTAGGATGCAGGAATATGGAAAGAGTGAATTGATTCAGTGTTTTCTGGGGGTTTGCCTTTTCTGTTGTGACTCAGAGTAGCCATTGTCCAGTTGTTTCCCTGCTGTGGGCAGATGTGCTGCTGCATTTGGCCATTCTCTTTATCCTTTCAGTGTTGGATTTTACTGTTTGTCAAAACAACGTTGATATTTGGAGGGCTTTGATACTCAGAGATCCATCACACGCTGTTGTGAAATTCAAGTTTATAGCATAAGTTCCTTTTAGTACGTGTTTAGATTTGTAACTTTGGGATTTGTACAGAAACACAGGCTGGAGAGTGGCGTGAAGCAACAGGCCCTGGTCCCCATCCAAATGAATTTCTCAGAGACCATATTAAGCCAGAAAATGTGTTTGCCTTTATCACTGGCAAACAGTTGCAGAATGATTTGAAATAAATTCAGCAAGTCTCCATGCTGTGTGCAAGGCTGCTGGGGGAGGATGGAGCACGGGAACTCTGGATTCGAGTGCTCAAATGTGCCGTGAACAACTGGCTGGTGCAGTTTAGCTTTGAATTAATAAATGGAGCATTATGTTTTCCAGGCCTCTGGTGTTTGTTATGCTGAGTTCATACAGGCTGGTGTGTTTTGGAGACACGGAATATATTGAGTGATGAAATATGAGCCGTGTGCTCCATGGGATGGCAATGGGAGAACATAAGCTGAAGCATCATAAACTGAACCAGAAGTGATTTATGGGCTGTCACCAACCTAGAAATGAGATTCATGGCCCAGATCCAAATTTTTCAGGTCTGCACTTGTATTAAGGAGTCAGCAGGTATCATCCCAGATCGCACTCTTGCTCCCTCCCTTTCAGACATGCTGGTGGATGCTGCAATCCTGCCATCCTTCTGCTCCAGGATATATCCCAGCTGAGTCTGAGCAGCCTCCCTCCCTCCTTCAGGGGTGCAGTATCAGTCAGTAACAGGAGGTTTGCTGTGGTGTTGGTGCACAATGGAAGCGTCAGTGATTCTGTGCTGCCCCAGCATCACCTGTTGACCTCACGTGCCCATAGTTCTCTCCTGAAGTTTCGAGCTGACCCCTGGGCTGTGATGGGACTGGTCACATCATCACTGGGGGATTTGTTGTGCTCAAAGGGATTTAAAACTGTAGAAGCAGCTTGTTTGGGGGTTGTTTTGTTTGGTTTTTTTTATAATTTGAAACCAAATCTGCCCCATCCCCTAGCTGTTAAAGCTTAGAAATAATGAAGTCTTAACTCCTGACACTCTCCTGGAATTGCAGAAATTTAAAAGACTGATAACCTTTCCACACAACTTTGTAAGTAGCTTTGGAGACTGAAATCTGCTGCTGGAGCTGCTCTTGTCTGCTGAGCCTGAGCCCCAGGCAGGTTTGTACAATAGGTTATGAACCCTCAGTAATAAGGATTTATAATGGGAATCCTGCTATATTCTTAATTATACTCCTGCTGCAGGGTGTCATTATAGTGCACTAATGTCCTCCATATGGCAGATAGCTCGCGCTTGGTTCTGTGTGGTTTTATTTAATTACAGACCTTTATTTGAGTAACTTCACTGCTCAGAGTCTGAGGCCTGTGCAGGTGCACTGCAGGTCCTCTTCCTGGCGCTCAGGAATCACTGGTGATTTTTAAGCTGCCTCTTTGGGAAGGGGCCACAGAGGAGGCAGAAGACATCGACTCCACAAAAGGTGGGGAGGTCCTGGCACAGGGTGCCCAAAGAAGCTGTGGCTGCCCCATCCCTGGAAGTGTCTAAGGCCAGGCTGGACAGGGCTTGGAGCACCCTGGGACAGTGGATAGTGTTCCTGCCCATGGCAGGAGATGGGACTGGATGAGCTTTAAGGTCCCTTCCAACCCAAACTCTGAGGATTCTGTGATTTTTAGCTCTCTCAGAGTGACCTTGCTGTGTCCTTGGCAGTGTCTGATGCTGCGTGCAGAGACTGAGAACAAATTTCTGCATTTGCATTGGTGGTGACTGTTAGGTGAGGTTTTATGAAGCCCCTTTCAGAAAGCTCCAGGAGCATCGAGACGCCTCCAGGACTGGATGAGTGTCACCCTGACAGAGTGATGGTCAGTCTGGTACTCTTCAAATGAGGCTCCTTCCCTGTGTGTGGGCAGACAGCTCGTGCTGCGTGAGGCTCTTTATTCTGGGGACAAAAGCACCGGGGTGGTTTAATTGCCCTCAGTCTCTCTCAATGGATTCATTGGCTTCAAACCTCAGCAGTGGCTCTGGGGAAGAAAAGCTGGGGAGAGCGATATGGACACCATGGCTTGACATCCATCAGGGCAGGGGTGGAATGGGGCTGGCTGTGCAGCAGAGCCCCTGGGGAGGGGACATCACTGTCCTCTACACAGCTGTGGGACCTCTCCATCTCTGGGTTCCCCCTGCTCCTGCAGGCTGGGATCAAAGAGGAAACGTCCTCCATCCACGTAAGGATCCATTGGCTGCTCCTGCCGTGAGCACTGAGAGGTGGGGAATTGCTGTGCAGGACTCCGGTGTGGAAATGTCTCCTGTCCTGCAGCAGGACAGACCTCAGCATGCCACAGGGCTGGCTTGGCCTCACTGGCCTTCTGCAAACAAATGCCTCTTGCTCTGCTAGCAGAACTCTGCCCGGGATGGTTTGTTTTGAGTCAGGTTCTGTTTTGGAGTCACTGGCCAGTTGCTATGTTCCCGTGGCCGCCTGCCTGCCTGGAAGAGCTCGCCCCTTCCCCGGCCCGGCGGGACTCTCAGCCGCACCCAGCTCCTTTTTTTGGGACATTTGTATCTTTCACCAAATGCAGGCAAATGTGAAAATAGATCCAAGAGCTCCAGTCCTGCTAACTGCTGCACAGCTCTTTCCAGTCACATTTGTGCTTTGGGGCTAATGAGGGACACTCTCCCGTCCTTGCAGCCCTTTCTTCTCCCAGAGTACTTCAGCTGTGCAGGACTTTCTCCTTCCCTGGAGTTTCAGGGCTCATTGGCTCACCCTCACTGCTGCCCCTCTGCATTAGGGATAACAGCTATGGCTGTATTAATTTAGGAGGCAGAAGCGTTTTGTGGTTTTTATTTCTGTGGGTGTAAAACAAATAAACCATAAAATCCCTACCCCAAACCAACACCACAGCACAACTAGAGATGGGCACTTGATGCTTCAGTGGAAAAATACAGGTTAAGCCAAAACAAATCGGAACTGAGTGTTCAGGCTACAACTAAGTCTGAGCTGCAGCACTATATTTAAACATGGTATTTTTGTATTTTAATAATTAACCAGTGGGAAAGAACAGCCTAAAAAACTGTAGTGTAGGCTATTTTCAAGGTATCTTCTCTTCAGCCCCATGTTGGTGCTGGAGTGCAGCTGAGGAAAGGCTGCGAGGACAGGGATGCTCTAAAGCATCCAGGTTTGTTCTTCCCCTCATTCTTCTCTTTGCAGCCTCCTGACAGTTAAATCAAGCTGGTCAGCCATAAACCCGTGTTTGAGGTGGTGTGTGAGCCTGTTTGAGGTGTTTGCTTTTTGTGGAGAGCCGAGGGCAGGGCAGGATTTCCCTCTGCATTAATGGCAATAGCTGGGACTGTGCGTAACCGTGACCGACACTTGGCAAAGCAGGGCTGTGAAAGGTAATCCTCTGCCACGTGATTGTTTAATTTCCATTCAGTTTTATATAGCACAAGGCAATTCCCTGCTTTTGAGGAAAAGGTCGTGGGTGTTTGAGTGCTGCAGAGGCACCTGCAAGTCCTCACGGCGGTGTTGGGACTGCAGAGCTGGCAGTGCTGGGGACTGAGCCTGGACAGCATCAAGTGTCTTCTCAAATTAGGAGAGGGCAGCACGATGGAAACAAAGGAGCTTGGCCTCAGAGTTAATTTGAAATTTGAATCCAGCTAGATCTTCCCAGACAAGGTACAAGAGCAGCTCCAGCTCAGAGATGTACCTTGTCCTGAAGCTGATGGACACCAATCTGCAAAGTTTAATGTCCTTAAACTTCTGGAGTTTGAACTGAATTGACCTCAAGACCCAAATTGTGCAGCAATCACTCAGGGTTGCAGCAGTGTCCCAGAAATCCTCTGCAGCTCGGGCTCAGTGCCTGTCCATGGAAGGGAGTGGAACAGCCAGTGCCAGAGCCCTTGGTGTTACCTGGGGATGGGGCTGGTTCTGCACCATCCCTGTGTTTGCCTCCAGTCCTGCATGGCCATAATGTCCTGATGGTGCTTGAGGGCACTGTGAAATTGAAAGATTTTGCTGGAGAGCATTTGCTGCTTTGGTGGTTCTTGCTGAAATGAATCCAGCGGGGCTCAGGTGTCTCCCAACAGTTCCAGGAAAGGTCACGTTCAAGTCCTGGCTCTGTCCAGGGGCCAAGGAGCAAGGAATGCTTTTGCCTTAGGACAGGACCCATGTGTCAAGTGACTCCAGACCCTCATAACTGGAGTTTCTTTTTACATCATACTTCCCTTTTCTGTTTGGATTCTGATTGTTTCCCCAGGCTGATTTTCAAATCTCCCAGTAGATGGGCATTAACCGTATTTCAAGCCCAGCAGAGGTGCTCATCCTTATGGTTCTCCAGGGGCAGAGGACCTACATCCTTACAGCTCACACCAGTGCCTTGTCCCTGGTGAGACTTAACACTGCAAGTGCAGTGCCTGCTGCTCCTCGCAGCAGGAAGATCTTCAGGGAGATCTGCCGTGGCAGGAGCCTTGTAAGAGTTTTTTTTGCTTCACCAAAACCGTTCTGTGGTGGAGCTGAGCTCCAAGCTGCCTCTGAGTGTGCCTGGCAGTCAGATCCGGCCCCTTACAGCATTCCCAGGAGCCCCTCACACCAGTGGGGTGGCTGGGGACTCGTGCAGCTGCACCAAACAGAGCATCACACTGGGAGCCAGGCAGGGCAGAGGCAGCCAGGGGTGAGGTCCAGGGAAACTTGGACTCCTTCCCCACATGTCCTTAAATGACCAGGAGAGAAAAAGTTGAGTAAGAGTTGAGGTTTATTCTCCCACTCTGTGGCCGGTCACTTTGCATTCAGCAGCAACCACTCAGAAGTGCCTCGCAGGGGTGTTTGCTAGGGAGATTTCCATTTGGGAATCCCACTGGAGGCACTTTTTTTTTCTTTCTTTCCTTTTTTTTTTTTTTTTTTTTAAAAATTTCTGCTCAGTTATAGATTGAAGACTGGGGTAAACAGCCAGCTCTGAGCCTCTCAAGTGTGTTGTTGCTCTTTGGGAAACAGTGGGGTTCAGTGCTGAGAGTATTGAAGGGTCTGAACTGGCCAGTTGAGCTGAACTTTGTCCATTCTTTCCTCTTACAAACTGACCTGGTAATTGTTGGTTCTTCCTCTGCACCACTGCACTGGAAACCTCGATTTACAAATTCTGCTCAAGAATTGCTTGAAAAGTTTCTCTTCTCATTTAAGGAAGTCTCCTGAAGGGTCAATGGCAATTGCAGCTTGCATTAATTTATTCTTTTGTGTGTGTGGCAAATGCAGCCATTTCTATGCAGCTCTTAAGTGAACTCAAGCAGACCCATTCCAGCAGAATTTGTACCTTTTCTCCCTCATTGCCTGAGGTTTGCCTGGAGCTGTAGACTGTGAATCGCTTCTGTCAGAGATGGAGCTGTCTCCTGCTCCCTCTCCCGGGTCCTTGAGGCATTTGCCCCGTGATGCTGCTATCCCAAGTGATCTGTTTTCAGACCCTTTGGAAGCGCCTGCTCCGGTGGGAGCACAGCTCCATGCACAGGACTGGGAAATGTGTGTTTGCAAAAATAAATCAAGCCAAAACAAAAATGCCCAACGAAACAGAGTGTGGGGAAGCCGAGCTCCCAGTCTGCTTGCTGGGAAGGAGTTGGTGCCAGCATTCCTACAACTTCACTGCTGGTGTAGGGGGCTGTGTGCTCCTACAGGAGTTTGGGCCTCCTTCCTCACCCACAGGCTGTGCTCTAGAGGGATGATTTTGTTCAGGCTTTTTATTTCCAGGCACTGGCAACTTGTGAGAGGGAAGGCTCTGCAGAGCCTCACCCTCTGCATATCCCATCTGAGCCATCCATCCCAACAAAGACTTACCCAGGCAAGGTGTTCATGGTACCTCTTCTACTTCAGAGGTATCTTAACATCCTTTCCTGGATTTCTTCAGCTGTCACGTGGGAGGTGAAATCCTGGGCTGCTTTTGCCTTTTCCTGAGGGTGTATGAATAATGCAACACGTGCTTTTTTTGATTTCCAGATTGAAAAGATCATGAGTTCCATCGGCGAAGGCATTGACTTTTCCCAGGAGCAGCACAGGATCTCAGGTAGTGTACCCAGCATGTGTCTGTCTGTCCTGGCTGTGCTCTGCACACAAACAAGCTGCTGGCTCCTGTGTGTGGATGTCTGTAACCTGCTTTGGCTCTGGGAGGGAGAGGAGTGCTCTGGCACAGGAGGAGCAGACCTGGGTTCCCACACGATGCTCAGTGCTGCCGCCAGCAATTTTAATTCAACACTCCTTGGGAAGATTCCTTTAATTTTACAGAACGCAGCTGCAGGATTTTCCTCCTGCAGCAGCTGTGCTGAGCAGGGCTGGGTGGTGCCAGTGGTGGGTCAGTGTGGGTGCCATGGTGGCCGTGCCCTTTGGATGTGTTTAACCTGCCAGGTGCCTCAGGGAGGGTGATCCTGGGCATTCCTGAATGCACCTGCAGGTATCAATACCCACTGAACAAGGCTCTTGGAGGACACTTAAAACGTGAATTTCCTTCTCTGCCTTTGAATAGTGAGCAAAAGCAGGACTCAAGCTTGCTGGAAAGCTGCCACCACGAGGGATTCTGTCCTTTTAAATCCTTCACCTCCAGACTGCTGCAGCAGAACAGCTCTGACTCCGGGTGGGCAGCAGCTCCTCCTGATGAGATGCTAATGCAGATCCGCACACGCAGCTCACACGGGCTGTGACAGAGCTCACCTCATACCCATTTGTCACTCAGGTTTTTGCTTAAGTGAGGAGGAACCCACTGTTCCCAGTGGGAGTTCACCTTTTTCAGTCTCTGCATTCAGGGTCAGGTGGCTTTGCAGAGGAGTTGAAGCTCTGTGTGGGTTTGTGCTCTGACAGCCCTCCCTGCGCCGGTCCGGGCTGTGATGGATCGATAGCGCCAGGGAAAGGTCTGACATGGAGGGGAGAGGAGGAGCCAGTGCTCCTGCAGCTGTGCAGGGAGAGCTCAGCAAGATGGACACCCTGGAGCAGGTGGGTGTGGGAGCTGCTGTGCCCTGGAGCCAGGGCTTTTCCCACGGGCTGTGCTCTGTCACACTCGGTTTGGGATCTATCATGTGCAGATCGTCTGCAGGACACATTCCCTGTTTGTCCCTCCTTTCCCTGGAGCAGGCAGAGCTCTGCCAGCCCCTCGCTGGGAGCTCCCACGTATTTTGGCTTTTCCTTCACAGGGCTGTTGTTGTGCTTCAGGTCATGGTGAATGTGCAGGGAGCTGCAGGAAGCTTCCCAAATGCTCTCTGATCCTTAAAAATGGGTCTGGTTTGAGGATATTGGGGCTCCTGACTAGCTTGGGGTCTGGAAAGAGGAAATGCAGTTCCTGTGAGGTGAGTGTGTTTGGAGCTGGTTGTATGAGCAGTTACTGTGTGCAACTGGCTCGTGTCTGGGGAAAGAAGCAGGTAAGGGGTGGCAAAGGCTTATTGGAACTTGGGCAATCAAGGAACACCATCATTTTAGGGATCCCAAACTCCACCTGCCCTTTTTCTTAAGGGAGTTTGGCCTTGGCACAGACCTTTGTGTCTCTCTGCACCAAATGTCCACGAGCAGTTGGGATGATGTTGGTCCAGCACAGCCCATGCACTGATTTTGTCCTCCAGACAGGTACAAACTTTACATTAAAGATCATTACCGAAACAATAACATCTGAAAGCCTCTCCTGAACCCTGGCAGCCTCTTCCTCTCCGTGCTGTGGGACTTGAGAAGAGCCTTGCAGGAGGCACAGTGCTGTCCTTCTGTCCATGCAGCTTTGGGAATGCACTCAGCATTCCAGCTCTGCCCGCTGGTTCCCGCTCTGCCAGCTGCAGACCTCTCAAAGGCAGGATTCCCACTAAGTGGAGCATAAGGGGAAGGATGGAGCTGAGAAAGAGGAGTTTGTCTCAGTCAGAAGTTGGAATCAGGATCTTGCCAGAGGGCACAAGTACTGTAATTCTTCTGTTCTTGTATCATCCTTGTAACACACAAATATCGGGTGTATTTGGGACATCTTAGTTTTCAGCCTGGGATTCTTTGGGCATCTGTTCTTCTCTTTTTCCTTTTAAAGAAAACCCCTCCATTCCTTCCCTCCAAATACGTCCCTCTCTTCATTTTGTCATGACTTGAAAAGGTTTTGTAAACAGAAAACCTGCACTTGGTATCACTGTAGGTTTAAAAGCAGAAATGCATTTACAAGTGCATGCAAGGCTGAATAGAGTAAATAATTTAAAAAATTAAATTCAGGAGCTTGGGAGAAGCTGTGGTTTCATTCCCCCTGCCAATACCCTGACAGCTCCCAGGAATGCTGTGGTAGGCAGCAGGCACTTCCTCACCTCTCTCTTGATAAATTAATTCTGAGCCAGCCACAAATCACTTGGATCTGTCCAAGCAGACCCGTGACATCATTTTTTAAAACCCCCAAGCCGTGTTGTCCATCATCGAGTAAATATTGAGGAGTCAGTGACTTCCACTGGAGAGTTACGGAGCCGCTGCCTCCCTGCCGGCGGGTGGGAGCGCTGGGAGGGGGGAGAGGATGAGGAGAAGGGAGGGACAGCGTGGAGCGTGGGGCTCGCCGGCTCAGACAAAGCCGCCGCCGCAGCCGCCGGCGGAGCGCAGGGACCGGCGGGGGAAAGGATGGAGGGGAGGATGCAGATCTGGCAAGCCGGAGCTCCTGGCACACAGTCCGGGCTTAGCTGCTGCCCCGGAGCACGGGCTGGCTCAGGGGAGGGAGGCAGAAGCCTTTTGTGATCTCGGCGTTGCCGCGTGCGCTGGAAGGACCGGCCGGCGCTCCCAAACAGCCGGCACGGGAGCAACCCCTGGACCAGACAGCAGGAATCACCCCGGGAATCTGCAGATGACACCGTGAGCTCTGTGTGTGCAGCACTGCAGCGCAGTGGGGAGGGATGGCTGGAAGGTACCAAACTGCTTCAGCTGACCTGAAGGTTCGAAGGAAGCCAATGGGGGTCTTCTGATCATCCTTTTCTTTGCATCCATGCTGGGAACAGACGTGCCAGGGAGCCTGAAAAACTGCCTGTCTTGCATAGCAAATTCCCTGATGAAAAGGAGATCTCTCAACTTTTTTTTTGGTCATACTTAAGGTCTTGAGCTTTTCTAGAGGAGAGTAACAAGTCACTGGACTCATCCCAGGGGTGAGGGAAGGGAGAGCTCATCTGCCAGGGCTTCCGTAGGTGTTGGGAGGAATCTCCTTTATCAGAGGCTGAGGGGAGGTGCCAGGGCATGGCTCGGACTTGAGCTGCTGCAGGAAGAGGAGAGGGTGTGCTTGCATTTGCTTTTTTCCTTCTGCTGTGCTCGGAAGCAAGGAACTGGAATGCCTCCTTCCTGCAGAGCTGCTCCCAGTCTGAGCGAGGGGCTCGATGCCGCGGCTGCGCTCGGCTGAAGAAAATGAGGGAAGGGCAAGTCCAGGTGTGTGCCCAACACCTGGCAGGACCAGCAGTGTTGGGTGAGGACCGTCCTGGCTCCGCTGTCACACGGTGCAGTGGTGGGGCTGGGCTCTCTGGGGCCAGCGTGCTGCAATGCCAAGAGCTCCGGGCAGTGTGCTGGAATGCCAGGCGGCCGGATCGCTGGTAGGATGACAGAGCCAGCGCTCCCGGACACGTGCCTGGGGTCCCCATAGCACGGCTACGGCGAGACGAAGCCCCTGCCATGGTTTGCCTCTCTCAGGACTGCTGGGGAGGAAGAGCACAAGCCTATCCTCTCCGCTGCTGCAGTCTGTGCTTCCTTTGTCTTGCGTGTCTTCCCGCGGACAGCCGCTCTGCCTGGGCTCCTGCTGCTTTCCCCAGCGTCCGCCGTGCCCGAGCTGGCTCGGCTGCGTGAAGCTGATTTCTCTCAGGCTGCTCCTTGCTCCCTGCTGAGCCGGGGCTGTGTCCAGAGGTGTGTGGATGAGAGGACTGGCACAGCTCTGCTCGCTTCCCTCACACCTGTGACTGCCTGGGAATGCCTCGGGTGGAAGTTTGCTGCTCTCCTCCCGCCCCCTTCCGCTGAGCCAAGGAGTGGATCTGCATCCCCGTGGGGTTGGGCTTCATGTGCTTGCCTGGCGAGGAACTCGCGAGCCCTGACAGCAGTGCCTGTGATCTCAGTGCCCCAGCAGCACTTCTGAACCTTTGCCCGGGCGAGGAGTTACTTTTCTGAGTGTGAGCTGCGGTACAGATTTGCACCCGGAGCCCGCCGAGGCACTGCGAGCTTGTTGTCCATGCTCTGTGCACACAAGAGGAATTGTCTGCCCACTGATTTGTTGTACTCTGAGCATAATTTTTTGAGTTTCTTTATGGTAATGACTATGATGTGGCAATGCCATCTGTCCTCCTCAGAGTGCCGCTGCTACCGCCTGAACGGTTTCTCCCTGTTCAAGCGGCTGCCGATTCCTCTCTCGTCAGGTTCGCGGATGCTGGAGCAGAGCGTCGGGGAGTGGCTGGAGTCCATCGGCCTGCAGCAGTACGAGAGCAAGCTGCTCCTCAACGGCTTCGACGATGTCCGCTTCCTGGTGAGTGCCCAGCAGGGACCCGGCCTCGGCGGGATGGGTTGGCCAAAGCTTCTCGCGTTACCGATGCCCCGCGTGGGCGCCGGGCAGAGCCGGGTGCTGCCGCCCGGCACAACGGGCTTGGGGGGCGTAGAAGGTTGGACAGAAGGAATAGATGAGGGCTGTGTTGGGTTTTTGCATTTAATTCAGGTGTTGCTGGTTTTATTTTATTTACTCTGCCCTTTAAATCTCTGCTATCCACTTTACTCCAGAAGTAGGAGCTGAAATTCGCTGGTGTTTTGACAGAACCCCTGAGCAGTCTGTGCTCTGGGCTGTGGAGGAGGCAGCCGACCTCTTGTTGGAACTGTACTTGCTCAGAGCATGCAGGCAGTATGTTAATGAGCTGTACTTAATTGCATTGACACTGTTGGCTCTGAAACCTCATGATGACGACATGGTAATGCTCAGTGTTGAGGGGTTTTAATAACCAGTGTCTAGAAACTTAAAGCTGCACGGTGTAAAAATCCAAGAATTTGTGTGGAATGATGAACTGCAAAGACAGAAAATCTGGGTGCTGCTGGAGGGGTTCTCCCTGCATGGCTTAAAGAAATGCTTTTGAACATGGACTCTTAAGTTTGGCAAATAACAAAAAAATGGATGTAAACCTTTGGAAAAGTCATTTTGACTAATGCAGCATCCTGTCTTGGAATGGGAGCAGGGACATCTCTGGTGCTGGGGATAATGCAGAGAGGTGACTCCAGGAGCATGTGAGTTGGGTGAGGGGATTTGGGAACACACAGTGGCCATCCTTGGTGGGGAGGGTACAGGGGGCAGCTGGAGGGAGACAGAAAGCTGGGAAAGGGCATGGATGGAGGCTCAAGGAAGCGCATGCCTGAGCAGCATCTGTTGGGCTGCTTAAAAGCAGGGTGTAATTATACTTCAAAAAATGACCTGGCCAGGAGGATAAATGTTGTGGGATCTATCCAACTGGGCCATTTGCCTTCCCTTCCCCTGGCAGGGCCAACACTCCCCTCCAGAGCTGGGGTTTGCTGTGGTTTTCACCCCGTGTCCCACCCAGCCAGTCCCAAACCCCAGTGGGCTTTTGGCCAGGAGTGTGTGAGGGTTCAGCATCCCTGTGTGTTCTGGGGGTGTTTGGAGGTGGTACAACAAATTTAAATGAGATAACCTTGTAGATCCTCTTGGATCTCCTGCTGATGGATCTGTGATCACTGTGGAGCTGGTGACTGCTCTCACCCAGCAGTTCCAGATAAAAAAACTTTCCCTTGCCTGGCCAGGGGTGATGCACCTCACTCAGCTCAGAACTCCAGTAGCAAAGGCTCCTGTGTGTGTCCCTCTGTGTGGTGGTGTTGGGTATGTGGTAGGATTTACTTTCTTCATGGCTGGACGTTTTTTCTTCCCTGTCCAGTGCTGGGTGGCTGCTCCCAGTGCAGCAGTTGACTGCTGCTGGATTCAGGGGATGGGCTCATTCCTCTCAAATTTAAAAGGTCAAATAATTTCACAAAGACTTCCTGCAAACCCCAGCTGATTTCCATTTTGCTGCTTATCTCTTTTGCTAGGGAGTTGACCCTGGCACCCGTGCCAACCCTGGCTTTAAATCCATTCATCCCAGCCCTGAGAACTCTAAGCTAATACATCAGCCCAGCAGGAAAGTTGAATTATTTAGAACCTTTCCCTCTGTGGTGCTCCTTGCCTTCAGCTTCTGGTGTTGGGGGAGCAAAACCTTCAGACAGAGCACAAGTGAGGAACAAGTAGTTAATTTGGTTCTGGTGGTGTTTTTGATGTTCTTGGATGAATTATTAAAACTGCTGTGAACACTGAAGCTGGGCAGAGCAGGGGCTCAGGATGCTGAGCTCTGAGTGTTGGGCTGCCCAGTCCTCTTCTTTGCACAACCATTGCTTTATTGGCTGCCCCTTACAGTCTCTAACGGAGAATATTCCAAACTAAGTGCATTACTTTCCTGGAGTTAAACCGTTTCTATGAAAGGATTAGTCTCTCTTAGAGCCTCACAGCGTTCAGTATTTCAAGGTCCAAAGAACACCGGGTAATGGTTTGCAAATCGCCAGGTGGGTTATGAGGTTAATTAAGTTTTAGTAGCCCAGACTGGGAAATTGCAGTCCTTTGACACGAAAACATTTGTTTTATGTGCAGGATTTTGCATTGGACTGCTCCCTGCTCAGAGAGCTGTGGGGTGTTCTGGCAGGCCAGGATGGTCCCTTTGCTCCGGGGTCCCCAGTTGCCATTTGGGGGCAAACCAGGAGCTTTGCAGGAGCAAAGTGTTCAGTGTGCAGAGATTGTGGGGCTGCAGAGCAGGGCAGTGTCCTAAAAAAGCCCTTTAATTACTGAAGAAGATACTCAGCCTGTGGTAGATTGCAACTCAGAGGAGGGTTAAGAACAGTCTAACAAGGAGCATGTCCTGTCACTGCACCAGGGACCCGTGAGAGCTGGTGTGTACAGGCACTGGGGTGCTTGCTGCTGTTCTTCACTGGAGAAACAGGGTTTAAAGTGCCCTGTCTGCCCCAGGCGTGGGACAGGGTTGTAAGACACAGTCTGAGGCTGCTGGGCTTGCTGGTGCTCCGGTGGTTTGTAGTGCAGCCGGGTCTGGTTTCAGGAATTCTTGATTCCCTGGGTATTTTCAGCTGGCTCCTGTGTTAATCTGTACCCCATGTCACAGGAGCCTTTACCCCCAGGTAAGGAAATGATTCATGAGCACACCGTGTGTAAAGGGAATTTGAAAAGTGCTCTGTAAATATATTTGGCTTCTTAATTAGATGTTAATATAGGAAGGCAGAAACATGTGTTGTTTCCAAAAATAATAATTCCGTTATTTTCAGAACTCCAGGAATTGGGGATTAGGGGATTAGCTGTGCTCCGGCCACGTGCCGGCCGCCTCACTGGTCAGGCTGCACCTGGAGTGGACAGCAGGGAGGGGGTGAGGGTCCTGCTCCTCTCGGGGTCTGCTGACCAACAGCTGAGAGGGGCTCGGGGGACAGGGGGACCTGTCCAGAAGGTGACAGTGGGAGCCACGAGTGTTTCACAGGCTGTGCTGTGCAAGGGAAAGGTGCTCTGGTGCTCCTGGGAACTCCAGCTCTGCATCTGGGACAAAGTTGATCTCGATCAAGCTTCACTCAGGGGTGGCACAAGTCAGCAGGATTATTGAGACATGGATGTGACGTGACGTTGGAGCGCCCTCGTCCATGTGCGTGTTCCTGGGAAGGGACCAAGGTCTACACAGATCTTGGGTTGTGTAATCTTTAGGCTTGGTTGAGGGAAGAAAGGGGTGATAAAAGATGGATTTAGGTAGCTTAGTTTTCCAAAACACTGGAGTTCTCTTCCCACATCTGCATATTGGGCCACAACTCTGTGTCTGCAGAAATTCTTCTACTCCCTTCAAGTTGCCTACAGTAGGCACACTGTGTTTAGGGACAAGGCAGGGAAGAGGCTTTCACTGTTATCTTGCCACTCTCAAGCACAAACCCCACTGTCCAAGACAGCAGCTTCTTTCCCTCACTTTCTGCATTGCCACCGAGTGACCTTGATGGCCGGCACCACTGCCACGGGGCAGTCGGATGGGACACTCAGCTGCTGCCTTTCAGATGGAGCTGGAATTGGGCAGCAGCCTGTGCAGGCAGCTGGGATTAGGAACAGCTCAAGTGGAGATAGTGCTTCCAATTCTCCTTCTCTGCTCTGCAGCCCGCTGGGATTCCTTCATCAGAGGGGAGAGTTTATTTGTGCAGTGGGTGAACACAACTGAGGCGAAGCTGCTGGCAGTGGCTGTGCTGTCCTTGACTTAGCAAAAATACAGCTCTGCAAGTAGGATAAAACTCTCAGCAGGCGCTGCCTGCCAAATGTGAGCAGCTCCAGTGAACCAGCAATGCCCACCCCACCACCCAGGAGGAGCAGCACTGCTGCCTCCCACGTGGAGGAACGCGGCCCCGTAGAGTTCCAGGAGCCTCATTGCCTCATCCCTCACCAGAGGAGGGAAGTGAAAGGTCAGATCACAAAACTGCAGCCGTGAGTGAGAAGTGTCATCCAGAAAAGTACACAGTAAATGGACTTAATTGTCCTCAGTGGGTGATGAGCCAGGGAGCTGGGAGAGCAGGAAAAATGTCACAGGAATATGGACCAAGAGGGATTCTGCTGCTCCGGGAGCTTGGCCCCGTCATGTCTGCTGTGGTCACCAGTGCATCTGCCACAGATGCCCCTTTTGGGAAGTCCATAAGAAGTGGATTTTGGGATGCCCAGTGCATTTGTGGTCCCTGCAGCAAACAGGGATTAACCCAGAGAAACAGCAGGCTGGACTTTGCCTGTCTGGAGAGGGCAAGGACGTGGCCACAGTAATGAGAAGGAATTGCAGTAACTGCTGGTGGAATTCCTCCACAGAAGTGGGGAAGGAAATGCCATTACCTGTTCCCTCACACGGTGTTTTGTGATCCCACAGATCCCATAAATGTATCCGAGATTCTTGCAAAAGCTTTCCCCTTCCCCCGGAGGGCGGGATCTTGCTGCTGCCCCCACAGCTTCCTCTGGGCTGACATCTGAGAAGGGCAAACCCCGCGTGCTCTGGCAGTTGTACCAGTGTTCTGGAGCTGAACTTTTTATTCAGTTCAAAGATATTTTGATTCACAAATGAGCAGGTAAAAGAGAACATAAACCATTTTTAGTGGTTTTTTTTTATTGTTCAAGCCTGGATTCCCATGGAGAGTGTGGAAAGCAGCTAATGCTGATTCAATGAGACAGCGTCAGAAAGGGAAATCTGTTCTCTGTGTGTAGTGCCCTGGGCTCCTCTGGGGGGTTTTATTTATTTTTTTATAACTGGGGAGAAGTGGTAGAAAAATGATGGTGGTGGAAGAACGGGGTGTCCGCAGATAATTTAGAGGACTGACATTAATTTGATCAAATGCAATTCAGGGCCATGTTAGATTAGCCTGCGGTGGTGTTCACTAACAGAACAGCCTTTCCTTCCTCTTCTCCTCTCTGTGTGTGCAGGCAAAAACAGGACAAACATGGAGCTGAGGCCTTGGCTCAGGCTGGCTCACCTTGGCTGGGTGTGTGAGCTGAGCTCGGCACCTCTCGAGCCTTCCTGGGCCAAGGACAACCCTGATCCACATCTGACAGGATGTGACCAAAGCCAAGTCTCCTTTGCTCTGCAGATCCTGGGATTTGGGTGTGGGCTGACATCTGCACCATCCTTCTTCTCACCTGATACCTGCCCAGCTGGAGCACTGGCATCTCCTGTGTCCTTGGTCGCTTGGCTCTGCCTGATCCAGTTCTGAACAGCCCATCTTGGCACACAGCTGCTGGTCCCCTGGCCAGCAGCCAGGCTTTGGACATGCTCTGGGAATGTGTCTGCCCCTGAGCTTTTTTCTATTTTCATATAGAACTTGTCATTTTATAGTGGCCATTCGGGGAAAACTGCATTGACATATTCCAGTAGCGGCTTGCGCCCAGGAATGATCTGTGAGGAACAGGGGCCCACCAGAGACCCCTGACAGGGTTTTACTGCATCTGCTCTTGTTGAAACATGGCAAGAACCTGGCCTGACCACAGCTGGTACAGGGATTTTAGTGCAGACTCAGGTGAGCAGCTCATGCCTGGCTGTGTCAGGCTGGAACTGGAGCAAGCTCTCCTCAGCTGGGCAGAAGCTCTGGGTGGCTGTTTCTGGACTTGGTCACTGCTGCCAGCCCCCAGGAATGCCTGCCAGGGTCCCCAGACTGACTGTACAGCACTGGGCGAGCCTCTGAGAGTGGAGTTGGACCCTGGGGTGAGGGTCTCTGCCAAGCCCCTGAATCATTCGGAATTGCTTCATTCAATTAAAATAATTTTGTTTTTGATGTCTCCCCAGTGGGTTCTGGCTGGTCCTTGGGAGGTTCCCAAGGACTGTGCTTTATCCACCATGGTAGGGGTGTTTGGGTTTTCTCTGGAAGGGAATGGTGAGAGCAGAGGCATGCAGGGATCTGGGGTTGAAGGAAGTTTGAGGATCTTGGGAAACGTGGCAGAGCTGCACCAAAGTTCCCTGGATAATAGGAATGGACTCCACGGGGAGCAGAGAGGTTGGAGTGGATTTTGAGGAGCAAAGTGGGTGGACCAGAACTGGCAGTTTAGAGGATACTTACATTTGATTCATTAGTAGCTCCAGGCCCTATAAACATTAAAAAATCCATTAAAGTTGCAGTTAATTTTTTTTCTCTGAATAAAATTGCCTGAACTTGACAAGCATGACCGATTCCCTCCGTTGCCATTGTCACGCTGCCAGTCTGCATGGGGAAGAAAATGAAACAAAAATGAAGTGGCTGTGTGCTAATCTCAGATTTATTGTAGGATTTTGTGTATGAGCCCCTCTCCCCATCGATGCTCTGGGAAGAGCTGGGGCTTCATCATCGTGCCCGTGGCCAAATAGATCCTTCCCACTCAAGTGCCCCAGACTGCAGATGCCATTAAGGGAGAGCACCAAACTCCACAGATCACAAGGCCAATTCCAAACATAGATTTGTATGACCAAATGGGATCCCCCTGCTCTGAGATCTGGGTGTGCAGGGCCCAGCTGTGAGGTCGTCACTCTGGCTCTGTGGTGAGCTGGACACGTCTCCATCTCCCACATCCAGGCTGCCAAAAGCAGAGCAACAGCAGTGACAGCAGAATCTTCAACAAGATGCAAATTGTCTCGAATGCACTGAGGGGAAAAAGAAAAAGAGCTTTGTATGCACTTTGTATGCACAGAGAGCCTTCAGCTGTCTCTCTGCTTGGGATGTCTGCAGGAGCCTTCGGAGTCTGGGAACGCTGTGTTTGGGTTTTGTATCTGTTGCTTTTGGTAGCAGACCCGTGCTGGTCCCTGTGCTGGTCCCTGTCCTGCCCCGTGCAGGGTGTGCTCACAGCAGCGCCAGCGTCGGGGTCCATCCGCTGCCGGCCCGGCCGCGCGTCCTGCACGGAACACTCGCTGCCTCGGGCCCTTCCTTAGCTGGAACGAGAGCATGGACAGACGCCAGGCTCTGGGGAAGAAGCAGCATCTGAAAATTGGGTAGTTAAGTGCCTGCAGAGTGTCCTGCTGGAGGAGGAATCTGGCAGATTTCGGCAGCGCTGCCTTTGGCTCGGTTGCTTTGGGGTCACCTCGGTAGCAGGAGGGGACGCTGCCTTCTGCCAGGTAACCTCTGACTGTGTTTTTTTCCTTTAATGAGAAACCTGGAGCCTCACAGGCTGTTTAACTACAGTGCAGGCAGTGAGGCGTGACCAAAGCCAGCCCTTTTTCCAGGAGCTCGTGTCTCTGCAGGCGGGTGGGCTGCAGCGGCGTCCCGCAGGGCTCCAGTGAGGACATGGGTCACTGGCAGGTCCCTGCCCTCCCTTGGGGCAGTGTGGAGGGCAGGGACAGAGTTCAGGAGTGTCCCTCAGGGTGGAGGGCAGAGACAGGGTTCAGGAGTGTCCCTCAGGGTGGTGTGTTTGTGCCTCTCCAAGGAGGGGGCTTAGTTTGGCTCAGAGGATGCTGAAGGCCAGGTTGGGGAATGAAGGCCCCCCCCTGACTGCAGTCTGTGCCAGGCAGGCAGTCTGTGCCAGCTGGGACCTGGTTTGGGACTCAGCCTGCCCAGGTTCAGGTATCTGACTGGGCTGATGGCTCAGCTCCTTGGGTTTCCAGTGGAGCAGAGGAGTTCTACCCCAGGTAATGCATTTCACCCCCCACTGCCCCACGTCCCTTCCCTGGCTGAGCCCAGCTGGGGCTGGTTCCTGGCAGAGCACATGGTGAGATGTTGGGATGAAGGAGCTGTTGGGTGTCCCTCACTCCCCCAAAATGTGGGTGACAGTGAGAGCTCTGGCCCGGGCCAGCCCTGCGGAGCTGGGGCACCTGGGAGGATCGTGCAAGGTAAAAGCACTTGTCACAAGGAATAAAATCCGAAACACGTCTTGGGAAAGTCTTTTTGATTCTAATTGGCATCTGTGAGGCTGCTGCTGGAGGCTCCTGGAGGACTGGGCTGATGGCAGAGCACATCCCAGAGCCCTGCTCTCCCCACTGAGCCCGTCCTCAGAGGACCTGGGGAGGGGCTGGCAGGAGCTGGGGCTGCTCTGTGCCCTCAGAGGGGCACTGGGAGGTGGCATCTGCTGACCTGTGGCCAGCACCAAAGGGACCCTTTGGCTAAAACCAAAAAGCAGCAGTGGCCCACACAGAGCAGCTCTGCCCCTCGGCTCTTGTCTGAGGGCGTGTTGGGTGCAGACAGGTTTAAAGTCTGGCTCCTCTGTGTGGCTGGCAAAGGTTAAAAGATCTCCAGTGTCTTTGTATTTAATTCTCTCTTTTAGTGGCAGATTATTGTTTTCTGTGGGAGATGAAATCCGGATGGGTTTGAAGGACGTTTCTTGTGCACCAGGGGCTGGAATGATTTGTTGGGAGCTGCTACACTTTGTCTATCCTTGTTAAGTACCCAGAGAATACGGACTGGCACCCAGGGAATTTAATGTGACACATAAAAATAAGGAGTGCAGGAGAGAGCTGTAGGCTTCACAGTATTTAACTACCTTGTATCCTTGCTACATTGCAAGCAATTTTCTTTGATTTTGAGATGCCAAAGGTGGGAGAACACCTATTGCCCTGCCCTGGGGCTGGCACTGGTGCCCTGTGGGAGAGCGAGAGCCACCAGCCCCGTGCTGCTCATGTGGGATCACGGCCGTGCCAAAGGGGATTAGCACCAAAAAGGGCTCAGTGTTGGAAAGCGAGCATGAGTGAAAATGTAAATAGGATCAGCAAGCTTGTTTAGTTTTTGTACATGAAAATTACACATCACCATTGTCACAGCTCATTTGGCTGCCGACTGTTCCTGCTGTCCTGGTGGCACAAAGGGAAAGGCTGGCTGTGGGCTCTGCCCTTGCCAGCATCTTCCCTGCGCTTCAGCCCTGGCTCTCTGCAGGGGGATGGAGCCCCAGAGCACCAAGATGGGCAGGTTGAGGCAGCAGAGCAGGCCCAGGCGTTGGGAACTGCAGGTTTCGGGTACCCAAGGTGAGACAATAACCTGCTGTGGGCACTTCAGCCCCACCCTGTTCCTCCCCCAGACAGGGCAGTAATACTTTGCTTTCCAAACCTATGAGAGAAATCCCATCATTTGCTCTGCTCTCTTTGTCCATTTCAAAAAGCCATTTCGAAGCCATCTCTCTCTGGGAGATGAATTCCTCGCACACATGCTGCATTCCTGCCAGGTGAGGTGTCTGTCAGGGGAGTTAATCCCCGCTAATCCCTTCCCTCCTCCCTGGAGCCAAGCACACAATCTCCTGCTGTTACAGGAATGCACATTAAATGTGGCTCTTTGGCATAAAATTTGTGAACAAGAAAGGGGAGGGGATGTTTCCATCTTTCTGGTGGGATGCTGCTGCCCACCAGCTGAAGGTCACTGCCCTGGCAGCAGCAGCTCCTTGTGTTAATCACATGGGGTTTGTTCCCAATCCAAGGGAGCTGCTGCTCGTGTACCAAATGGGCAGCCTGGAGCCTTCAGCAGCAACCTGCCTCTTCTTACTCACTGATTTTGTGCAGCTGGGGGGTGCACAGAGCAGCTCACGTGCTGTGGTTCCATCCTGTCACAGCTTATGGTGTGCAGTGTCACCGCTCAGGTGAGCCCCTGGTGTCCCTTGGCCTCGCTCACAGGCTGTGGGGTGCAGGGCAGATGGGTCTGGCCATGGTCTGGTGTCCACAGGCACTCTGGGGCAGTGGCAATGGCTCTTCCCAGCACAATGGCCCCGACCAGCACAGTCTGTGAACCGTCCTTTGGTAAAACAGGGAATGAACCCCCCTCGTGGGCTGCAGAGCCGTTTAGTCTCAACTTTCTGCTGCTTAAACAGCTCAGACATATAAATGCCTTTGTGCCATGGCTGTCAGCTCAGGCTCTGCCATCCTGTCCCCTCCCAGCTCTCCAGGAATCAAGTGTGTGGGATCTGACCTGCCGAGGGAGGGGGAGGCAGAGGAGCCCTGTCAGGCAGTGCTGAGGCCTCTGCCTGCTGCCACCCGCTGCTCTTTGCCACTGCAGTTTGCTAAATGACTGTACTCTGGGCTGCAGGGCAGCTCTCCCTGTGGCACAGAGATCTCTGGGCATCTCTTATCTGTGGTGTTAATTCCCTGTTTCCCTGAACTGTGGCTGAGGGCAGAGCAGCTCCTGGGGGGAGAGCTGTGTGCCACCCTGCTCTGCTGTCACCACACCCGCCAGGGAAGTGGCAGTGATGCTGCTTGCCAGGAGCAGAGCAGCTGCTGGCGTGGCTGGGGGCAAGGACACGCTCAGGGGCTGCATTTAAAGCAGGTAGCACTCAGCAAAGCACACGCACTGAAATCCCACAAAAGTGTGGATGAGAAGGGATAGGAAACCCTTGCTGCCCTTTATGGAGGGTGCCTGGAAATCTCACCTGCCCTCACCTTCCCTGTGGCCTGCCTTAATTGGGTTTCTCTTATAAAACCAGAATGTGGAGCAGTGGAGTGCTGTCGGCACAGACCTTCTGCTGGGACTCTCCGGGGAGCAGAGGGAGGCAGGGCCAGGGAGGGGGTCTGGGCTGGAGCTGAAGCCTTCAGTCACAGCAGTGTGGCTCTGCCAGGCGTGGGGAATGTGTCCTGCTGAGCTCTGCCCAGGTAGGAGGGCAGGGGAGCAGGTTGTGACAGGGGCTTTTAAAGAGGGGTAGAGCCTGTGTGCTTCTACTCCGCAGGGGGAAGGGGGCAGAAAAAGGGTTTTAGCAGTGCAGTGTGGGGTGACCGGAGCATCTCTGCCCCTGCCTGGGGCTGGAGGGGACACCTGACCTTCCCCTGCTGCCAGGGAAGGCAATGCAGGTTTCTCCGGAGCCATGGAGGGAGGTTGAGCAGAACCCAGAGCTGCTGCTGGGGCATGGAGGGGCTGGGATTTGCCTGGGCACTGTTACACGATGTTTAAAGCCTCTGTGTGTGCATCCCTGGCTCTAAGCCATGCCCCAGGGCTAAAGGCTGGAAGCAGGAGGGGAAGGGCAGCGCTCTGTTTGCTGCAGCTCTGCTCGTGTCAGCTCCCCCTGTGCCCAAGGTCAGCACATGGGGCAGAGCTCCCAGCCCTGGAAGCCTTCCTTATCCTTCTCCTCCTCCTCCTCCTGCTGCCAGGACATGCTGGAGGTCAGTCAGGAGGCTGCTGTAACTGTGATGTCCATTCGCACGCCTGATGTGGCTCCTGTTTCCCCTGCTCCCATGTGGCTCCCTCCTGTCCCCGCAGGGCTGTAATGTCATGGAAGACCAGGACCTCCGGGATATTGGGATCGGTGACCCGCAGCACCGCCGGAAGCTGCTCCAGGCCGCTCGCTCCCTGCCGAAGGTCAGCACCAGCCCACGATGGGACATTGCCAAGCACGGCTGTGAACACGGGGCAAACAAAAGCCTGCGTCTCTGGCCATGGAGGCATCTCAGGGGCTGTGGGAAGGGTTTGGGGAATAGCAGGGAGGAGGAGGAGGACGATACTGGTCTTCCAGGCTGTGTGGATGGTGGTAGATCCATGCTGGAACTGTTCCTCCTGCCAGTATTGATCCCAAGGGCATTCTTTGTTTATTCAGTGATTTTGTTACTGGCTCGTGGAGATGGTGATGGCCTGTAAACTGATTTTCATTGACCCCATGTCCCTTGGGATCCCAGCTCCTGCAGCTTTTAACACCTTTCTTGTGCTTTCACAGTTGAAACCCCTGGGCTGTGATGGGAATAGCCAGCCATCAGTTCCTGCATGGCTCGACTCCCTGGGGCTGCAGGATTACATCCAGTCCTTCCTCTCGAGTGGCTACAGCTCTATCGACACTGTGAAAAACCTCTGGGAGCTTGAGATAGTAAACGTGAGTGTCACCTCTCTCCTGCCAGGGCAGCGAGGTCCTGCCCTATTCCCTGGGGCTGGGACTTGCCACAAGCCTGTGAGAGCAGCTCTGTGCCCGTGGTGACCGTGACCTCTCCCTGCAGGTGCTGAAGGTGAACCTGCTGGGCCATCGGAAGAGGATCATCGCCTCGCTGGCAGACAGACCCTACGAGGAGCCCCCAGCCAAGCCACCACGGTTCTCACAGCTGAGAGTGAGTCCCTGCTCGTGCTTCCCTGCCTGGCTCGTGTGTCAGTGCTGGCAGAAATCTTGCCATGGCCAGTGGTGTCCGTTCAGCTGCTCACCTGATCCTCTCCAGCCACCCAGGCAGCAAATACTTGTGCAGGGCAACCTTGAAATGTCAGTGAGTGGGGCAGGATAATTCCAGCCCTTGCAGGTCAGCCTCTGGATGCCAACCCCAAGGGAAAGGTCAGGCTGCCCCTTGGGATTGGGTGCCTGCACTGAAGGGGTGCAGGGTGCCACTCCCACCTCTGCCCTGCACGGAGGGGAGCTCTGAGCCCACTTTCTTGCCCTTGTTTCCTGGTCAGAGGTGTGGGAGCTTTCAGCAGGCAGGAGTGACCCAGCCCAGCTGGAGGGGGGCTGCAGCTGGGACTTGGTGTTTGATTGCACCCTTGGGAGCCGGAGCCCTCTCCTGGCCCGGCGGGGCTGCTGAGAGCTCCTGCTCTCGCTGCCAAATAGCACTCGACAAGATGTGTGGATGTTGATTTTTGCTGCAGGAGTGGCAGCATTTGGATGTCAGGCCCTTGTTATGGGGGGTTGGCTGGGAGGGAAGCATCACATTCCCCGTTCTTCCTGAAAATTGGCTTTTGAGAGCTGAGTTTGGCAAAAGCTGCTGGGCTCAGAGCGACTCTGTGAGCTCAGAAATGGGGCAGCATGTCGTGCTGCCTCCTCCCAGAGACTGCTAATCAGCTTCCTGGAGCAGGAATTGGAGTGATTGGAGTTTACCCATCCTAAACATCTGGTCCTTGCCCTGCTGCAAAGCTCTGCCCTCTTGCCTTGGATTCCCAAGGCTTTCCAACCCAAACAGCCTCAGCTGAAGTGAGTTGGGCTGCTGTGCCCTGCTTGCTGACACAGGATTTTTTAGGAACTGGGCTCAAATGTGAGAACAGAGAGAGTTCACACTGATGCTGCACTGGGAGGGTGCCCAGGAGAGACCCTGCACCTTCACCCACCGCTCAACCCCTCGGGCAGCAGGAGCCCGGGAGGGACCAGCAGCCGAGAGAGAGAGGGGCTGAGGCGGGGAGAGGGCTGCTTTGGTGTGGCTGAGCTGATTGAGATGCTGCCCGGGGAGGCTGGCTGGGAGAATGGGCCATTTGCAGCATTTCCTGGCGCTGCAGCTGGTGCGCTCCAGCGCGGGGGGCGGGCGGACGTCAATGGCAAATCAAGCGAGTGGGCTGAATGGGACTAACGCGGCCGCAGCTGTGCCGGGGCTCCGGCCGTGCCTGCGGGCTCTGGGCGCGCTCTGGTGGCAGCTCCCGGGGCTCCTCTGCTGGGCTGGCTGAGCATCACCGCCCTCGGGTGCTCAGCTCGGTGCTTTAGGGGAGCCCACCCCTCTGGAGTCACCTTGCCCCCAGCCCAGCGTGTCCCCTGCCTTCCTGGGATGAGCTGGCGGAGGCGTGCTGGGCAGGAGGGGCTGAGTGCATGGCTGAAACCATCCTGGAGCAAACCAGAGGTCTTGTGCAGGAGGTGAAGGGTGGGATTGGCACTGAGGCAGGAGCTGACCCCGTTAGTCCACTCACTGCACCCTGTGTCGGGCGATCTGGAGGGGGTGATGGGGGGCACAGCACAGCCCGAGCTGACTGGGACCCTTTGTGGTGTCTGCTCCTTCCAGTGCCAGGACTTGATGTCCCAGACGTCATCGCCCCTGAGCCAGAACGACTCCTGCACGGGCAGATCTGCCGACCTCCTGCTGCCCGCCGGGGACACTGCCAAGAGGCAGCACGATCGTGCCACTGAGGTTGCTCCCTACTCCAGAGCTGAGCGCTACAAAGCACAGGTCAGTGGCTGCTTTTGTGTGTCCTGGGACCCTCCATGCTGGCTGACCCCTCTCTGGAGCCAGGGAGGAGGCAGGATGATGCAGGGAGGGAGCTGGGCAGGCTCAGCTTCTCTCAGACATTACAGCCAGCCACTCCTTTATGCCTCAGTTTCACCTCAAAAATGGATGGCTCATACTTCCATCAGCACTGGCACCTTCACCTTGTGTTCTGCCTCTGCCCAGCCCCTGTGGAACTTGGCCATTGCCAGCCTCAATCCCCTCAGCCCAAAGAGCCCTTCTGAGAGCTGTTCCAACCCAGGCTGAACCTCTTGTGGCTTCACATCCGTGTTTCTGCCCGTGCAGGAGGACCGGCGGGAGTCCAAGCTCACCCTGCGCCCCCCCAGCCTGGCAGCCCCCTATGCCCCAGTCCAAAACTGGCAACACCAGCCTGAGAAGCTCATCTTCGAGTCCTGCGGGTACGAGGCCAACGTAAGTGGCTTTTGGTTTGTGGGGTGGTGAGGATGAGGAGGCTCTGGGGGTCAGGCTGTTGAGCGTGGAGTCTCAGGGCAGTGACATTGGCAGGATTTAACATCTCTGCCTCCTTCACACAGTACTTGGGCTCCATGTTGATCAAAGATCTCCGAGGGACAGAGTCCACGCAGGACGCCTGTGCCAAGATGAGGGTATGGAGACCCTGGGGCCGGGGGCTTCACCTGCAGCCTCTGGTGGATGAAGGGGGTTGTGGGGGGCATGTCAGTGGTTCCCCAAACCCTGTGGGGGCCCAGACCACCAAACAGGCGGTGCCACTGTCTGTGGTGAACTGCCTCTGCTGTTCCCAGTAGCTGGAAGGTCTGTGCAGTGGGAGAGTGAGTGTTTTCACTGGGGAAGTGATGGCTGGCTTCTCTTCAGGTCCCTGTCCCTTCCCCTCTGCTTCTACCAGGAGCTAACTTTCCTCCTCCTGGTCCCAGATCCCCAAAACCTGCCTGTATGGGCCTGGGGGTCTCTGGGGTGGGGTGGGCTGGGGCAGGGGTGAAGAAGGGAACATCCATTCACAATTGGTCACTTGAATATTCTTGTTTCTGAAGAAATCCACGGAGCACATGAAGAAGATCCCAACCATAATCCTGTCCATCACATACAAAGGGGTGAAATTCATCGATGCCTCCAACAAGGTGAGCTGCAGATGCCTCAACGTCTCTGTCTGGAGGGACACAGCCTGCAGTCCCACCTGCCTGGGGGCTGCAGGTCACTTTTTGTGACTGGTCCTGAGGAACTTCTGGGGCTGGGGGAGAACACCAAGGTGGTGATGATTGCCTGAGTGCCAAAGGCTTGGCAGACGGGCTGCTTGTGGACTTTGTTGCCATTTATTCCTGCCACGGGAGGGAGCTGGGACTGGTCTGGCTGGGAGATTCCCCTTCCCTGTCCTCAGGGCCCCCTCCACAGCCTCCGTTTTCCGGGTGTATTTGCCATCCCCAGAAGGGTGACAGGTGCTTGTGGTTGACCCTGGCAGAATGTCATTGCTGAGCACGAGATCCGGAACATCTCCTGTGCTGCTCAGGACCCTGAGGATCTCTGCACATTTGCCTACATCACCAAGGACCTGCAGACCAGCCATCACTACTGCCATGTCTTCAGCACTGTGGATGTGGTGAGTGCATTGTCATGTCACATCTCCCAGTCCTTCACAGCCCATTTGTTTCATCCCTCAGCTTTATTGGCTAGTCACAGACTCCTCCTTTCTAGGGTTCTTTCACCCATTTCTACCATAAAGTAATCTTGGTTCCAAATGCCTTTGCTTTGGACCTCTGTGGACAAAGAGAATATTTGTCTGGCTTCGTTACTGCCGTCTCCAGTGCTGAATAAAGCAGGGCAGGAGCTTTCCCTCCTGGGGGACGTGCCGTGCACAAACCCCTAACATGCTCTCAATTATGTTGAGCATAATGGGCTGATTTAACAACCTTTTAACCCAGAGAGGGTAGAAGCGTGATTTGCTTTTATACTTGGGCAGAATCGAAATTGCACAAGACTTTTGGGCTATTTTTCTTCACGCTGCTGAACTCCAGTGCTGCTGGGGATTTACAGGTGGGCAGGGGGCCCTGGGGGAAGCAGCGTGGTCCTGGCTGCCCCGCATCAGGAGCTCAGTGGCTTTGCCAGGGACACAGCAGGATGTGACCTGCTGACAGGAAGGCACCGGCTCTGCCAAGGTCTGTGACCCCAGAGCAGCTGCTGAGCACAGGGGGACTGCACAGGGTGATCTGACAGCTTTGTGCTCTTTGTGTTCTCTCGAAGAACCTGACGTACGAGATCATCCTCACGTTGGGGCAGGCGTTCGAGGTCGCCTACCAGCTCGCCCTGCAAGCCCAGAGAGCAAAGCCTCTGGGTGCTGGAGCAGGAGAAATGATTGAAACAAAATCTTCCAAACCGGTGCCTAAACCACGAGCAGGCATGAGGAAATCCGCGGTACGTGTGGGCTGAGCTGGGGGTTCTTGTGGGCACCACACCCCTACACCTCCCCTGGGTGGTGGGGGGAGCCCAGACGGGGTCCAGGTGCCTGTCCTGCTGCTGGCACTGCAGGTCTGTGCCTGTGCCAGTCCTGGCGTGGGGTTGGGGCTTCTCCTGGTAGCAGGAGGGCAGGCAGAGATGGAAATAGCCCAGGTGGGTTGGGGCTCAAGTGCCCTGCTGGGTCCAGCACAGCTTCCACGTGCAAACCCTGCTGAGCCGCAGTGAGATCCGTAGGTGAGCTGCAGTATGGGATTCCCCACAGCCAAAACCAGCCAAGACTGGAGCTGCTGAGGAGCAGGGACTGCTGCATAAGCCACTGCCTTCCTTTAATGTCTCCTTTTGTCTGTGTTCTGCTTGCTCCCCCCGCTCAGGTGCCGCTCCCTCCCGACACCCGCTGTTGTTACTGTCACACCTGTACAACACACCGCCCCTCCTACCTGCCGCTGCAGTCTGTTAGTCCTGGAGCGAAGGTCTTTACCCTTCCTTCTTCCTGCCATCCTTCCTTCCGAACCGACCCGGGCTGCCTCTCCACTCCCTGTCTCTCCTGCTGTGCCCCCGTGTCCTGCCTCGCTGTTGTTCCTCCCCCTGCTCGTTGTGGCCCACACTGGGGGTTCGGATGAACCCTGGGGATCTGCCGCTCCCAGCTGCCCCCGCTGATGCAGTGTGGCAGCTCCCAGCTAACCCCGCTGCTCCTGCTGGGCTGGTAACTTCCCCCTGGCACCCTGATTTAGCAGGACAAGAGGAAAGAGCCGTGCGTGGTCAGGAGGGTGAATCACGTGGGAGCTCACCTGCCAGGAGCTGTCTCCCTCTGTCCCGTTTCTGTAGCGCTCCGTTTTTCATGCTTGTTTGAGATGAGCGAAGCTGTCGCTGATGGTGACAGGGACTCGCAGCCTAATGCAGGGAGTCATCTTGGGGTGCTGGGTTGAGACTGACATGGCCAGACATGTTTTAGCTGTGAAGGACTCAAATGCCTCCCCAGCAAGAGCTGCTTCCTTGCACACGTGCGCATTTTTGGGACGGGCAGTAGGCAGGCAGGCGCTCCGCGCTTTGAATCCCCACTCGTTCTGTCCCAGAAGCACGGGTGTCCTAACATGCCCTTTCTCACCTTATTTTCTAGCTGGATCCCCCTGAAGTGGACCAAGACTCCCAGTCTCATGCCAGTGTCTCCTGGGTCGTGGACCCCAAGCAGGACTCCAAGCGGACCCTCAGCACTAAGTATGAGACCACTATCTTCTAAAGCAAACGCCCGCGTCCGCCCCGTCTAACCGTGCCTTTGCGATCTGATCTGTCTGCTCTTCTAAACTCCCTCTTCCTCCAGCTGCTCGCCCTGAGCCCGCGTAGGCACCGCGTCCAAGGCAGCAGCACTTAGGAGACTGTAGACTTACACGGCTTTTGTACCTGATCGCTGCTGAACACTGTGAATCTCCTTACTCGGAAACAAGGGTAACGCGCTGTAGCTGCCCGCGAGGCAGGAGGAGCAGAGAGGGCAGGCTGGCGGTCGGAGATGTGGATCCAGGAAAGCCGCCCACCGTTTTCACGTCTTCCCCCCTCGCTCTGGCACTGTGAATCCCTGGGGCAATGTGACACTCCCCAGGCCTTTTTTTTCTATCTCACCTTGTCCTTGGACTGATGGAGACCTCTTGTCTCTGCGGTGCACACACTCCCTCCTCCTAGATCCTCCTCTTCCCGACTGAGCCACGGCTGTGTACTGTTCAGTGAACTCACCTCTCCTTCCCTGCCAGTCGAACCGACACTAACCACTGTGATGCTCTCTGCAAATAACACGCGGGCACTTGCATTTCCTCACGGCCACCCTCGCCCGCCGTCTCCGTCCTCAAAGCCCGGCGCAGAACCTGCTCTGGGTGGTGGGGGAGCGTTGCTTTGGGCCGGGTGTGATCGTTCCCACTGTGAGCTCTGTCCCCTCGGAGATGAGGGGGGGGGTTGGTTGCATGCATTTCAGTCCCTTGTAGGTTTCTCTTCCCCTCATAGTCCTTGTGTTTACACTCACCAGACTTCTCGTGAGCGCTGGGTGTAGTTCTCATGTGGCAGCCTGTGGTTAAAGCTTCCAAAGGCACATGTTGTTGTTGTTAGCCCCGGGCTGGGGAGGGGAGGTGTCAGCTGGACACCACAAGCAGCACCAGCAGGGAGAGGTCAGGGAGCAGCCCTGGGTTATTTGCCCCTGGTGTTAGGGCCAGCAGCAGCTTGTCTGAGCTTTGCTGTGGCTTTGCAGCTGCTGCCTCAGAGCTTCCATTTCCCCTCACCTGCAGTGAAATCTGATGTTTCAAAGTCCTTATTTAGCTCTTTCTCAGGAACGAGTTTGATCTCCCAAGTCATTTGCGACTTAATGGCAAACTGACCTCAGACTGAGGGCTCAGCTAGTGAGAACCCAGCGAGAGGACTAAAAGTAAAAGGATTGTCTTAAAGCAAAAAAACAAAGGAAAGCTCAGTCTTGTACCTACATTTCATATGCCACAGAGTCCCCTGACACAGAGCCAGCACTGCCCAGGGGCTACGGTGCCACCCTGCCAGCCCAGGCCTTGTGAACAGCAGAGCATTGCTGTGCCTGAGGTGCTCCGGGAGGTTGAGTTTGGGTTCCATCAGCACCCTTCCAAGCTGTAAGAGTGCCCTGAAGGTTTCTGTGTCCCTCTAAGAGAAACTCACTCCCTGGTGTGGGTGGCAGAGCAGTTTTTACGTGTAGGTGTTCACCATGCAGCTGCCACACATCCGCCCAGTGTCAGAGGCTCTGAGCTCTTCACCTCCCCCTGCTCTCAGCTGGGAAGGGCAGGTCCCTTCACACCCCCTAAATCGGGTCACCAGAGCTTGTGCCTTTCTAAGGGTGGCCAAACCCAGCGGGGATCACGGGCAGCCCTGCCCAAGCCGCTGCCGCTCTCTGTCCGTAGCCCTGACGGTTTTTGTCTCCCATCTCTGGGCCGTTCGCCTCGCCTTTCCCAGCACGTGGTTTTGTCTGACTCGGAAATTCATTCCATTATCTCCCTTTCTGTTTGCCTCTGCGAAGCTGAGCTCCGGGCAGCCGTCTCCTACCACGGGATGTAGTAGCGGGGCAGAGACCTGGGACGCGGTGGCCTCCTGACGTGAAGATCATCTCCCTCTGGCACGGGTGGCTGCCTCGGAGTGGGTGCGTGGTGCTCGGTGAGGGCTCCCAGAGCAGAGGGGGGAAGGGACCCAGCCTCGCCGAGGAAAGCTGCTCTCTCCATTCCTAGCGAAGGAAAACTCGAGACTCGGAGGCCGAGAGCGATGTTGCCTTTTCTAGTTTGAGACAAACGTCTTTCGACCCGTTTCTTTTTTAAGGAAGTGACACAGAGCAAATCTGGTTCATGGTTTCAATGTAGCACTGCAGCTTTTTGGTGAGGAAAGAAAAAAAAATGAAATTTTTATTTACTGAGAATCCCGCAGTCCGGCGAGGAGCACGATAGAAAGTCTTAGCAGGGGCGTGGTGTGCACATTTGTGATGGTACTTGCTCTGCTTCAGCTCTGGGTGAACAGGAGACAATGCCAAATTCTTGGAAATCGCTTCCTCCTGTGTGAGAACCTGGTGGGGTAAGTCTGCATCCTGTTCTCCAAGCCACTCCACGCTTTTGTAGCAAATGGAAGTAACTTGAGGAAAAGAATCTGCAAAGGATCTTTCACCCCAGAGCGGTTGTGGCCAATATCCCCGATGGTACAAAGCTTCCTTATCCCCCGAACTGTCGTGTTGCAATACTTGACATTTCTATGGCAAGGACCCCGTTTCTTCCCATTTCCGCACTGAATTCCTGGGGACGACTCCCTGCTCCAGCCTCTGTGCACCTGTCTTGTTTTTAAATGCAGTTATGCCCTGAAGGGTTGGGGTTTTTTTAAGTATATTCAATTGTGATTTAGCACTTTTTTGATACTAGCTCATTATTTAATTAGTGCAACAGTTTCAGAAGATGAACAAATAAGGAGTTAAATTTTGGGCATTACACTGAAACAGTCCATCCCCAAGGACAAACTACATCAGCCTGAGGGTGGCTTGGCCCCGTCCGAGCCCAGTGTCCCCAAAGACACCACCTCAAAGGTGTTGTGTGCTTGCTTTTATTCCGAATTACAGAGTGTTTCACAGTGGTTTGGGCTGTGACTGACGTGTTTTCAGACTGTTCCCCTCTGGGGAGAATGTTAAAATGGTTGTGATATGAATTCTTCAGACGCAAAATGTGGCGCAGCGCGTCCGTCGTGATCTCGTCAGGCCCTGCCAGGGCTGTGGGACCTGCTGCCAACGGGAACGCTGTGCCCAAGTAATTCCTGTTTAACTCCAGTTGCTGCTGTATGTCAGGATTTCCTTTAGTCTCTCTCACCGGTGAGGCTGGGAGGGAAGTGAACCATAATCCCAAGGGCACAGACCTGTAAAGGATTGGGAAGGGGGAGTGGAGATTCTGGGTTAAGTCAATGAATTTAGGAAACCTAACATTCCTTGTTATGCACATGTTGCAATTCATACTGGTGTAAGTGTAAATATTTGGTGTGTTGGCAACAATTCTTTGGTGAGATTGCAAATTGAACCTCTGCTTGGGAGGAGGGACACCCTTCCTTTCTGACACGTGAGCTTTTTTTTGGAGGTTGGCTTGGAGGTGATGTGGTGATGAAGACTCCAATCTTCAGGCACTGGGCTCGGTGACCCTGGTGGTCCGTTCCAGCCCCACGTGTAAACCTGTGGTTGTCTTTAGTGATCCATTCTTTAGCCAGATACTCCCTTTCTCACCTCACAGACAGAGCAGTTGTGTTGGCAGTTCAGTGTGGTGGGGTCTCTCCAGGGACTCGGTGCTGGAGACTGACCCTGGCTCCCGGCCACCTCCACCCCGCCCACTGCGCAGTATTCGGGCTCTTCCTCCCCGCAGGGTTTTGTGCTATCTGGAGGAAAGCGCCCCAGATTTCTGGTGCTGAACATGACATTGCATCCAACTGCATCTGCTGTCTTACCTGCCCGGGAGGAGTTGGGGCTGCCCCGGGCCCTGTTCCTCTCTTTAAAGACAGATTGTGTTTCACAGACTTTGGTTTGTGGGCTGAGCCCTCACTCGCGGCCGGCAAACGGAGTTGCCGAGTTTTGTCTTTCTTTTTATAGGAGGGGATGATTTTTTTTTTTTCAAATTGAAGATGCTTTATCCTTTTTTTTAATTTTGTGTTTACAAAGAACAAAAGCAGCGCTAATCTTGGCTGTTCAGCTGACTTCAAACTTGCTTTGGGGTTGTTCTTTTTAGAAGAAATTATGCGACTTTTTTGGGGTACACGCCTGTCCCCCCTCCCAGGGAGAAGATGCGGCACCTTCCAGGCTGTACCTGTAGTGAAGTCTGTACCTTCAGGAGGCTGCTGAGACACAGAGCAGATGCCAAAAAGCCCTGAACACGTCCCGTTCTGTGTGCAGCTGAGGTGGAGCCAATGCTTTAATGCTCCTTCCACCACCTCAGAAGTTTCCAGCAGCAGCAGCAGCATTTCCCCGGCTCTGCTCAGATCCGTGGTCTGGAACCAGCACAGCGCTCACAATGCTGTCGTGTTGCAAAGGTCTCTCTTTTACATCTCACATTGGTATTACCTTAAATTTTTTTTCCCAAAAGAAAAGTACCTGTGCTGTTCTCGCTAAGTCAACCCAGCTCAGACATTTTTCTTACCCACAGAAGAATAACCTGGGATTCCCTGACAGGGCAGAGACAGTCGAGTTCAGTTTGCAATGTGGACATTTTTGCTAATTGTGATGTATGGCAGTGGGGCTGATTTGTAATACAAATGTTATTTAATCTGTCTGTATTTTGATACTTGAATTTCCTTTTATTTCCTGTATATACAATTGTTAATCTGTTCAAATTTGTCTGAATTTTAAACATCTTGTGGTACCAAACATAACCAATCTGTGCAACAACATAGACTGACCTCACTACAACAAGGCGAGATTGTAAATATTCCTGGGCTTCCAGCAGTCGTTTTGTTGTTTTCATAATTGTACAACTTAGAACAGACCGAATTAATAAACAACCTTAGACACACGTGTGTGCTGTTGTGTGTGGCCTCAGTGTTGTGCCCAGGTCTCCTGGGGGTCTGTGTCAAAGCAGGGCAGTTCTCATCCTGCAGGCACTGGCCGGGGGGGGTTGAGAGCTTTGCCTGAAGCTGCTCGTTCTGCAGTCAGTCATAATGACCCATATATTCAATATTATTATTTTGAGACTAATTTATGCGTAAAATCACATCCACATGTTCTGTTAAAGACAGCACAAGGGTCTGCAGCCATTATGGATATGTTCTACACGTGATGGAGGGTTAGAAAAGCTCATTTTTACCCCCACTGAGGTGCATCTGCAAGGCCTGTGTCCCTGGGGGATGTCGTGTACTGGGGATAACCACTGAAATCCCTTTTTTAGCACAGCAGCGAGTGGTTCCTGTGACACCAGTACCCATTTGGGCAGCCATTGCTGAGAACATTTACCCAGCAAAGACATGGGGCTTGCCCGGAACTAGGACATTTCAGTTTGTAAAATTAGAGCAAGAAATCCAGACATTTGAATACAGGTTAAAGTTCAGATTTTCGTGTCAAGTAAAATCTGACTGATGTGAAATGCTAAATACACCAGGGATTGCTAAATTTATGCTGTATGTTCCATTTCTAATAACAAGGTGAGTCAGGTTTTCAGGCTGACATGAAATACACTGAGCTGGTTTAATGTTTTGAAACACCCTGAGGTTTTATCCCTCACAGCCACAGCCCTGGCTGGGACTGACACCTCAGCAGAGGTTACAGGTTCCAGGCAGAATGAACACCTGGAGTTAAAAAGGCCTGATCTGCACGGCAGTTCAATGAGCTCCACAGCCCCTTGCCTTCCCCACCAAATAGTGACAGGTTTTTGAGGAAAAAAGGCTGCTACTTTTTCTAGTTGAGAGGTTTATTCAGATCCTGATGTGCCAAGGGTCACCTCCTGCTGGCCTCGGTGGAGCTGTCAAATGGATTTTTACAAGCTGAGGCAGGATCTGAGAAACTGGAGGAGAATGGATTCCACCCCTGCCTGGTACGTGGAGAATGTGATCAGAAATAATCCAGCTTGCATCAGGGAGAAGCACCTTCCTGAGAATTCCCAAACTTACCTGTTGCAGATCATGCTTCCAAACCCCCACCCAACTTCAGCAGCTCTTCCTGAATGGAACCAAGGCCCTTTGGGAAATCTTTTTGACAATATTGTCCATCAAGGAAAATTAAAAGGCTGAGAAGAGAATGAATCCACTATCCTGCAGGGAGGAAAAGTACGAAAACAAAAAAATAATTGGTCAATCAACAGAAATGTCCTGTGAGAGAAGCTTCCTCAGGCAGGCAGGAGCAGATTGGGGACAGCCCTGTTACAGGAGGATGCTGTAGGAGCCAGGAACGCTCAGGATGGATGCAGAGAAACCAGCACCCAGCACAGGAACCCAGGTGACACTGTGTGGCACCTGAGAGCACTCCAGTTTCAGGTGTACTCACCTTGCTTTCCCTTTGTCAAACACCCAATTTCTTTCACATAGGAAAAAGCCACACCAGTGACTTGTGGTGTGGAGGGGACAGAGTGTGGCCAGATCCTCCTACAGAAGGTGCAGAGCCAGTACAGCTGTTTGTTTGCATCTTTATAAAAAGCTGTGAAGGTTTTCGAGCTCTTCTCCTACCTCAGGGAATAATTCCCTTTGCCCAGGCTCCCAGCAGAGCAGATCCATGGATCCTTGGTTTAGCAGGAGGTGAGATCTGGCTCTGCTGTGCTGCTCTGACTGCAGGGTGGGGGGTGTGCTGCTGTTGCTGCTCAGCCTCTCTGGGGTGATCCGGGCTCCCTGCAGCAGGGTCACACACAGGATGTTGGCAGGACCAGCCAGGTCATGCTCAGCCAGCAAGAAGCAGGTTTAGGGCACTGCATGTGTGTGGGAGGAACGGCAGGGAAGGGCAGAGAACTGCTTACACTGACACAGCACTCGTGTCCCAGCACAGCATTAGGCTGCAGGGACTGGTATCCACAAAATCTTATACTGGATAGAGGATTTCAGCCTTTAATGGTGTCTGAGGAAGGAGACAGGCAGCTACAGAGAAATCTCTGCAGGCTAGGAAAGATGTCTACATCAAATGCAGCTTTTTCTTTTTAAATAGGCCTCCTCACTACATTCCCTCATTCGTCCCAGGACCTCGGAATCCTTCAAACTTGTGAGAACTCCCAGTCCCTCCCGGGAAGGCTCTCAGCTCTGTTTTCTGCATGCAGGAGCTGAGGCTGACCGTGTGAGGTGTGCCAGTGACAGGCCTTGAGGGAGGAATCCATGAGCCCTCTGGCTCTTAGAGGCATTTCTCTCATCTATCACTGAACAGGCAATGAAAGCATCAGTTTTGGAATACCCAGGGTCCATGCAGTGCTTTAGTAGCTCCTGTAGAAGTAGCAGGTCTCTCCCTTTCTCCCTGACATCCTAGGCAGCTTCTCCAAGAGCTCCTGGAATTTCTTCCCTTCACACTGGACACTGGGGTGTTGAAGTGAGTGCAGAGGCTCTGGGTGGTGACATTTAGCAAGTCCAAAACCCCAAAAATCTCCTTGGGATGAGATGGTGAATTGAAGGTTTTGCTGTAAAGTGGGGCCATTTTGGAATGCTGAGAAAGTTCATCAAATCCAGCACTTACCCCATTTTAGCTGAGGGGTAAAAAGAGAACAGCACTTTTCAGGGAAACCCTCCATGCCCTCATGAAGACCAAGAGATTGTTTTTCCAGCTAGTGCTTGTTTCTGCAGTGAGAGTGTCAGTCACTTAAACAGCTCTTCAGCTGAGACGCCAACACCTCAGAGGAGAGCTCCTCTGCAGAGTCTGCTTTGTTCATGTCACAATCACAGCTTACACAGCTGGAGCCTCTAAATCTTTCCGTATTAGTGACTCATACCTGACACTCACCAGATTTAAGAACTTCTTAGTAAATCATGAAGCAATGAATAAATAAAACATGCTCCAA
>VZTJ01006181.1:381906-399871 GCA_013397795.1 Orthonyx spaldingii | reverse complement strand
TTTTTTTTTTTTTTTTTTTTTTTTTTGCTTATTCCAGGAGCTATCTTGTTTTCTTCTTACTTTTACAGTCAGACCCAAATTCACCTCCAGCCCCATTCTCACACATTTTTTGCTAACGAGACAGGGAAAAGCCAAGCCTCAATATATAAATAAGTATTTATATTGATATACACACAGACCTGTGTGGGAGAAGCCGAGCCCTGGCAGTCCAAAGCCGCTCTGAGGACAACTTCATGCACAATGGTCAGCGAGGAATTGTCACCACTGACTGCCCATAGCTGGTTCCAGGGGAGAACTGATGCAGGGCTGGCTGCAGAAAAGCACGATCAAAGTACGGCAAGGAACGCGAACCACAGCCTCGCCAGGAAAGGGGGGTTAAAAGCATTTACTGGGCAATTTTTGAGTGAAAACGTGCGGGTTTGTGTACAGACAAACCACCTCGCGGGCTGTGGGTGTGAGGGGAACCTCCTCCTCCTCCTCCGCCTCCTCGTCCCCGCGATCTCCGGCGCGGCGCTGACCCCTAGTGCCGGCCGGGAGCGGCGGCCCCGCCGCCTCAGTGAAAGAAAAGAACACCGGGCTCTGAGCGAACTAACACCGGGCACCGAGCGAATTAACACCGGGCACTGCCCTCGGCCCCTGCCCACCCCCACAGCCGCCTGCGGGCCCGGCGGGCCGGGGCTCCCCGCAACCCCGGAGCGCGGCTCCCCCTGCCCCGCGAATGGGCCGCGCCAGGCGCCGTGCTGAGGCGGCGCGGCGGGCGCTCTCATTACGGGCGGAGGGGGGGAGCGAGGGGGGCACGGCCCCGCTGTGAGGCGGGTCCCGCCGCCGCGCTGAGGGACGGGGCGGCCGCGGCGCCGGGACCGGGGACAGCCCGGGGTGTGCCACCGCAGCCTGGCCCTGCCATCGCATTCTGGCCCTGCCATCGCAGCCCGGAGGCCCGGCCCTGCCATCGTATCTCGGCCCTGCCTTCCTATCCCGGCCCTGCCATCCCCGGAGCTGTCGGGGCCCGGCTGCGGGAGCTGCAGGGAGCGCTGCTGGCCGTGCAGCCGCCGCAGCATCCTTCCTCCTCCCTCGTTCCTCTGGGTTTGTCCGTTTTCCTTCCTCCTCCCTCGTTCTTCTGGGTTTATCCACTCTCCGGCGGGCCCAGAAGGAAGGGCCTGACGCCGGTCACCTGCTGTAACCTCCCGTGCGCTTCGCTGGGATTGGGGTTAAACCTTCCGAGGGGCAAACCCACAGAATCTGGGGTGGGGATCCTTGCGTGCCAATAAACATTTTGCCTTTTTTCTCCCTCCCAGCATTTTTTCCCCTTCGTATTTTGTTTCCTCAGCATCCATGGCAGCACCTGCGGCGCTGAGGGGTGACAGAGCCCCCAGGGACACAGGGCAGGGACAGGGGATGAGGTGGCTGCTCAAAACCACGGGAACGGCTTGTGAGTGGGAAAGCAACTGGTCATGAGAAACAAAACCAGTAAAGCTCATCATGAGACCCCCCCCCAAATCCTGCCCAGGAATTTCCTTCAGTGCTCCTTGTGCAGGTTTGTGTAGTGCCAGACCCAGCTCCTGCCCTTTTCTGGTCCTTAGCTTCGCGTGAGCAAGCTGAGGATGGAGAAGTGGCATTTATAGAGAATAAAACAGCACAGCTCCTGAGGGGACTGCAGTTTGCTCTTGTCTCTGTTTCAGAGCAGGGCCCATCGCTTCCAGCCTATAAATCCTGATTCCACAGGAGGCAATTGTAAGTATTTAAATATATATGCATTTGCCCTGCATTAATTTCCTTTCCCCAGTGACTGGTGACATGAAGAATAGTAATAGCAGAATGTATTTTTAATGCATTTCCTGCAGATTTCTGCAAGGCAATCTAATTCCTGAGTGGGTTTAACTTGCCACAAAGGCAGAAGACCTCAGGAGCACTGGTAATAGGGCGGGGTGGGTTCTTTTAATCTGCTGTTTTAATGAGCTCCATCCATCTCTCTGATTAGATTGATCTCATTTATTTTAGCCAGGCCATCTAGTCAAAATCCCAACAGAGGAAATTGGGATTTGGAGTCTTTCAGGATGAGCGCTTGGGGTGTCAGACAGCAAACCCCACAGGGAGATTTCCAATTTGCCCTTTTATCACTTCAGAAATTTGTAACCCTGGTGATCACACTGGAAAAGGACCATTTGGGCTGCAAATCTGCCTCATTGACGAGGGGCTGTGGAGAGCCCACACAGGTCTCCTCTGCCCTGCTTGAAGCAAGTTCCTTAAGAAATTAAACCCAGCCTGGTGCAGAGCGCTCAGCTTTCCAAGAAGGTTCCCGTTTTCCTGGCAGGAGCAGAGAGAGCTCCGTGGCTGGACCTTCCTCACCTGCAGAATGGCCACACTTTTGCAGCCCCTGCCACGACCGTGCTGGGCGGGAGGGGGAGAGCCTGCCAGTGTAAGCAGAAACACCGTCCCCGTGGAAGGGGAAATGGGTTTTTTGTTTAAAAGATGGCAATGTTTTTCCAAGCCTGATGAATATGAAAGTCCCCATTTAAAGGAGTCGAACCAGCGGAGAAGCTGGTCACTGTTTGCACGCCCACGCTCCGACGGAGGAGGCGAAAGCAAACTTCCTGGTGTATCCCGATCCAAATCACCTGGGAGCGAGGCACAGTGCCCCGAGCTGCCGCGCTGAGCAGCCGCAGAAGGCTCTCTGCAAAAAACCAAACCCCGTCCCAACAGGAGAGGCAGAGCCCCGGTGGTGTCACAGCCCTCACTTCCAAAACGGGAGGGAATTTGGAGCCTAGCAGCCGCATCTGTGGCTGTTGGAAACTGGCCTTACAGGGGGTGGAGGGCAAAAAGCGTTAGCAGGTGTTTTGGGAGGGTGTGGAGGGGAGAGCAGGGGAAGGCTGGAGTTTTCCTCTGCCCAGTCCGCCAGGAAGGCTATTTTTACAGGAGCTCCTGGGCGCTAGACAAGGTTTGGATTGTTCCCGTGCTGGATGCTGGTGCAAATACGTGGGCAGACAGCTGGATCCTGAGGAGCTCCCCGCGTCCCGGCAGGCACGTGAAGGGCTGTGTTTCACCTTGTCCAGGTGAGAGGATGTCTTGGCGTGGGGTTTGCCGCAGTCCCTGATTTTGGCTGGGAGTCCTCTGGAGAAGCGAGTGCCCGCAGCAGTGCTGCTCTGGCGTGGGCATGCAAGGTGTGTGCGTGCCCGTAACACACCTCATGCTTCAATTCCCTCCTCCTCAGGTGGTGCAGGACCTCTTCCGTGACACATCCCATGTGCACGAGCTGGCTGTTGCCACCTCAGTCCCAGCGGACATGTCCGAGCTGCAGGGAGCAGCCACTTGGAACAAACCACCCCTGTCCTGTCCAGCCTCCTGCGGGCAGTGCCCGGTCTCGGAGTGTTCCAGACCAATCTGTCACCTGCGTGTTTAGGGGATGGGTTGGTGCTGGGTAAACTGAGGCTTGGAGAGGTTTGGTTTGGCCACAGCCCAGGCATTGTGACTGAGGGTTGTGCATGGAGCTGGGAGATGCTTCTCATGCCATCTCACCCCATTGGACACCTCCACATCCAAAACTGGTTTTGGGCTCCCCGTGCAAAGCACTGGGTCGCTGCTGGTGCTGCTGGCTCTGGGTAATCTCTGTATTTGCTGACTTGACTTAATTGTGGCGTGGTGGAGAGCTCGGCTCTGGGGAAGCTGAAGGTGCAGGGAGGCCCAAACCACACACAGCGCTCAGGGAGGGATTGTGATCCAAAAAAAAAAAAAAGTTCAAAGGTGTTTTTGGCTTAATGCGGTTTATCTAGATTGCTTTATGTTCGTTAATCTGGATTAACACAAATTCTCTTGGAATGGCTGGCTGGGGAAGGGTTTGCTCAGCTATTCTGACAAGGACAGACTTTTCCAAAAGTGAAAAGTCTGAGCTGGGGAAAAAAAAAAGCCAGGTCCTGTCTGGCATGAGTACATGGAAACCCCCGTGAGCAGAGCAAGGCAGTTTCCTGCTGCCCACATCCAAGTGTCCCTGGCACCCACAGACACTAATGACTGATCAACCTCCCCCACTACCACGGAGGATTAATCCCCCCTGTTCTTCCTGGGGCGATGTGAACCCCTTTTTTGGCTGGCGTGCCAGAGCAGATGGCACAATTAGTTAGTGAACTTCAAGGTAAATGGGAGGTCAAGCCCAGATTTGAAGGTGGTGGTGGGTGTGAGCGTGACCCAGGAGAGGCAGGTGATCTCCCTGTCCTCTCCTTTCCCCAGGGCTGGGATTAGGAGAGATTTTACAGCTGAATGAGCAGCCTCATGGTGAGGTTTGGTTCACAATGGCTCAGCCCCCAGCCCCTTAGCAAGGAAACTTTTCGGTCTTTTATGGCCAAGCTGCACATCAGTGGGACAGTTTGTGCCTGTGGGGGACCTGTCCCTGGGAGGCACCACCCCTTTGCATCCATAGGGATTTCCCACCTTGAGAACAGGCAGAGAAACACCCAGAGTGAAACCTGCGACTGGTGGAGATGGATGGCAAAGCCCAGTGCTTTGGAGAGGGTTATCTCATACTTGAACCTTCACCTGCGATCTGGGTGCACTTTCTTGCTCTTCAAAAGTCTCCTGGTGCAGCCTTGGGCAGGTCCTTGCACCAGATGCCACCTCTTTCCACCAGCTGCCCAAGATCAGGGTTGCCTGGGTGCCACAGGGCTGGAGATCTCTTGGGGACCAATGGATCAGCTCCACGAAGGGCCCAGCTCCAGCTCTCAGCAGCCAGGAGCGGCAGCAGGAGAGCAAAGCATTCCTGCAGGGCTGGGATGGGAGTTGTAAGCACGACCTGGGCCCTGCCCCAAACCCAGGGGACTCCCTCCTCCCCCTGCCCGTGCAAACACCAGATTAACAATTTATTTGACGTGTTGCGGCTGGTTAGTCCTTCGCCCGCTCCTCTGATCAGAGGGAATAAGTGTTGCAGTGTGCAATAATGTTCATTTCAGGTGAGGGTAAATATAGAAAGGAAAACCTGCTGAGAGCAAGCCATTTATTCCTGCCTTTGGAAGCCTCTGCTCATAAACAGTCAGTCATGCCCATTTGGAAAATCCCAGTGTGGTTTTCTTGGCCATCCTAGAAGAACGTTTACTTTCCTGTAGGTTAAGAAGTCCGTTTTAAATAAAAAAAATAATGTCATCTCACTTCCAGCTGCCCTCGGGCGTTTAGGGCTTGTTGACACACTAAGGCTGCTCTGTTCTCATGCAAAAGTGGTCTGATGCAGGATTAGGAAGGAGATCCTGCAGGGCTTTCCCAGCTGGTTGGGCTGTCAGGGCCTTGTTCTTTGGGTTCTCCTTGTTCCCCGTGGGATTTTATCAGATGTAGGGTTAAAACCCCCCAGCTTTTGGGGGTGTGGATTCAGGGAGGTGCTGGGGGTGCCCTGAGAGCCCCATGGCTCAAGAACCATGCGCGGGGCAGAGCGATGAGCTCATGCTGGACCAGAAAACCTCTGAGGGTTTTTGGGAGAGGGTGCCAAAGGCAACAAGACAGTGTGGGCTGCAGGAGCATCCCTCAAACAAGCCAGCAGCCATGGTCAGCCCGGGAGAGACACCCCAAATCAGCACTGGAGGAGGGGACTGAGGAAGGTGGGGATAGCCAAGCTCTGCCTGTCTCCTCTGTCCCAAAAGTGGCACCGAGGAGCCGTGCAGGAGAGCGGAGTGGCCTGAGTTGGACGGCTGCCCCCGGCGGCTCCGCGCCCGGCACCAGCCAGCTCCCTCCTCTGGAGTGTTCTGCAGTCAGTAAGGGTCTCTCCATGTTTTCTGACAGGCTTTGGATTTGGCTCAGGTTTTGCCTTGGTTTCCGAAAGCAAGAGGCAGTTAAGTCTCTTGGAAGAATGAATTAATTAGCAAATGCCTTTGGTCAGGTCAGCGCCCTGAGCTCTGTGCCCGTGCCTCTGTGCCAGGTACATGCTTGAAGAGGCTGCTCTTACCCTCCCCTGTTTCCAGAGCTGTACATGCATCATCCAACAAAAAAGAAAGGGAAAAACCCTCCCCCGGAACGCAGTATTGACTCTAATGGTGGCGTTTGTGTAAGCAACAAAATATTGACGCAGTTGGCTGGGGTCTGGCTGGGGCTTCTGGAAATAAACTGCTGCCTTGTTAAATTGTAGATGGAAATGCAAGTGGGAAAATGACTGACATCTTACACAAGGCGGGCAAATAAAACCGCTGCTTTACTACGGCGTGAAAAAACTCAGGAATTAATAGGTCTCCTTCTGCTCCAGGGTGTTGGATTTATCCCCGAGTAAGATCCATAAACTATTTTAAGGAGAGAAGTGCTACTTTTAAACATGTGTGTCTGGGTCCTGGAGTTCCCGTGGTGTCACAGTTAACCCCTGCCTTGTCGTGGCTGTGGGCAGCAGAGCAGCCCCCCACAGCCCCCCATAGCCCCGTTCTTGGTAGACACCGTTCTTGCCGATGCACAAACACATCAACACCTGATAAATGATGAGGTTACTTTCAAAGGATGTTTTCCTATGATGTGTTCCCACAGCTTTTGTCAGAAACGTGTTTCAGGCCTCGACCTGGACTCCGAGCTTGATTTTACAAGTGTGGGACATAAAATGTATTTAAGAAAACCCACCTGCTCCAAATCTGTGACTCAAAGCAGATGCACAGAGCGTTGCTGAGTCCATCTGGGGTGTGACCCAGCACACCCAAAAAGCCTCCTTTTGACTTCAGTAGCTGAAGACCTTTTATCATCTTCTATGGGAAATGTGATTAACAGAGCTGTAGGGAGTGATGCATCACTTTCCTTTCTACCCAAAGCCTCTTCCTTCCCCACCCACATCCTGATGATCTCCCAGCTGACGTACATGTGCTCATGGAAAAGCGGGATGAGATAAAAGCTGGCTCCCAGTGGCACAGGGTCCGACTCACCAGCAGCAGCGACACCAGCGTAATTATACACACTCCAGTCCGATCTCCCAGTAATTATTCTGGAATAAAAGCCTGCCTATTTCTGTAAGACCTTATGTCACTTGGAAAGCTGTTATAAATTCAGCTGGAAAAAGGGACCCTTATTCTGGGATAAGTGTGGTTAGTGGTTAACTGGGAACGGGGCTATTCCTGGCGTTGCCATCGACCTTCCCGGTGACGCCGGGCTAAGTCACTTCACCTCAGCGTGTGTCACCTTCTCCTGCTGCAAACTGGGAATTACAAACAAGGGCTTTCGCAGGCAGCGGTTTGGGAAGCTCCAGGACGCTGGAAAAAAGGCGTCACAGGGTGCCAGGCAGTCATTTAGTGGGACCTGGTGCTTTTTTACCCACCTTGGAGGCATCTGGATCAAACTGTAGGCTGGGGAAATGAGGGACGAGTTTTGGGGACCGGCTGAGCCGCGTGAGCCCGGGCTTGTTGGCGTGTTACTGGGAATACTGTGTTTTCCTCTCGGTTTTTAAAAATAGTCTATTCTGTTCCAAGTTGTAGACCACAGCCCTCGCTGGGGCATTGAAATGTCTGGGCTGCTGTTTTCTCGAGCCAGCACCTTCCAGTGTTCAGCGTCGGGATGCAGTGCCAGCATCCATCCCCCCGACTGCTGGGTGCAGTGAAGAGGGGGGTCCTGCCCTGGACTGGCAGCATCGACCCTCTGGTCCTCGTGGACTGGAGGAAGGGGAAATCTCCTGGTTCACTCTTCTGCCTGCAGTCTCCCTGCCTGATTCAATAGCTGCTTCTGCAAGCCCTAAGGGCCTCGGGGACTTTTGCGTCTCAGCAGCTTCTTGTGCAGCCTCAGAAGCAGCTTTTGGCTCAGCATCACACAAGCACACACAGCTGAAGATGCAGCTCGTTCCTAGCACATGGCACTAAACCCGTGCTAGAGACGGGGAGAATCATCTCGGAGGGTTTTATCATTAGCACAGACAGTGCAGGCTGGCTCATGGCCAGGATCCATCTGTTTGCCAAGGCGGGTGCTGCCCACGGAGCAGCAGGACCGAGGTGCTGATGCCAAGAGGTGAAGGCAGAGCCTGCCCTGGCGCGTTCCCACGGCTCCGTCCCTGCGCAAGCACCGGCGTGGGGCTCGCTGCCGCTCGGAATTGGGCTGGAGCCAAGCAGGCAGAGGGGAAAGAGCCTTTTACAGTCCATTAGTGCTCCCCAGAGCCGCTCAGCCCCTCTCGTCGTAAAAGTGGTGGAAGCCACAGAAACGTTACGGCTGGTCTGCAGAAGATGCTGGTCTGCCGAAGATGCCAGCCCACCTCCCGGCTCCATGTCCCTTCCCAGGGGCTTTGCCAAAGCTGCCGGCCCTCACGGCAGCTCCGGCTGCTGGAATTCCCTCTGGGAACAAGCTGGGAAGGGCTGGTTCCCTGTCCATCCCGAGCTCCCCCCAGGCAAAATGTACATGGGAGGGTTCCAAGTGCAAATGTGTGTGTGCTAATGGGAACTGAATTGCCTCTTGCCCCGAAGCCTTGCAGCTTGAGGAAAACAAGGCAGGGGCTAGGAATGACCTCATATCGCCTCCCAGGGAATGTTTTGCCAGATGAAGGGGGGAGAGGCAGCATCAAGACAGCACAATGTATGTATCTCTCTCCCTGTGTAAACATCTCTGTAGCTGCAGAAACCTCTTAAAACCCCGAATGAGAGGAGAACAGCTGCTTTGATCTGTGGATGTGGTTGTTGTTTTCTGAGTGCGGATCCGTTCTTTTTTTAATTTTGCTTCAAATTAAAAAAATGCCTGTTGTGATCTTTTGCTTTTATTTCTTGGCGAGGGACCGGAGCGTGGTGCCGTAAATTTTCATGACTCCCCATGTAACCGTTTCAGCATGGCTGACAATTCCTCGCCGGCTCTTCAGCGCCACAGCACAATGGGCCGAATCTTCTGGCCCTACATGAAGCCAAAGCAAATGGATTTTGCCCAGAAGTGCACAACGGGGAGTGGAGGCAGCAGGGAGGAGAGTCCTGCCACCTCCTTCCCTGCCACACACGCACACACACAGGGTTCGGGCTGGCAGGATTGTCCCACTGCCTGTGAAGGGTTTTGGAGACAGCTCCCGGGCACAGATCTGTGCCAGCCCTACGTGGCAGCGACAGGAGCTGGTGAGGAGCCATTGGGCTGAAGCGCTGGGCTGTCCTGCAGGTGATTTCAGTGTGATTCGTGGCACTCCCTCCAGACTCCCTGTGTGATGTCGGGAATCCCCATCTGCCCGACTTTCCCCTTGGGGGACAGCCCTGTGCTTGGAGAGCACAGCGTGCGCAGCCCTGGCACCTCCACTGGCCCTTCGGCCGCTCGACCAGGCAGTGTCCTTTGGGAAGAAAGCAAGATTATTTAGCTTTTTTGGGAATTCCTGGACATCAGCAGTTCACTGCAACCACTGCCTCACTGTGGTACTTTGCAACCCCGTTAGAGGAGTGAGACATGGAGTCAGCCCCTCGGCTCCTGTGGCATCAGCGATGCCTTCGAAGGCAAGACGCAGCCCCGAGCGGTGCAAGGCACTGGTTTAACTGGGAGCACTGGGCCGGAGACTTGTCCCTGCTGAGGCGGTCTGGGCGCAAGCGAGGAGTTTGTTCATCCCCCGGTGCCGTCACGTGGCCGCTCGGTGTTTTGGCGTTTTAATTACACACGGTCCTGTGTATTTAAGGCTGGTTTATGGGTGTTTATACTAATGCGTAAACCTGCAATTTAGAAGCTCAGTTATAAATCAACATTGCTGAAGGTCTTGTCCCTCGTGCCGTGAGATCGGTCTCCAGATTTAGAAGATAGGTTAGAGGGGGAGAAAAAGGAGGACTGTTTAGTTTTCCTCTGGTTATGATGATAAAGGATCACAGGATGGGTGCGAGGTGCGGCGGCCGGGCACAGAGATCCGCCAGCGTAACCCAGAGCAGAGTTTCCATTTTGGCTCTGCTCTTATGAGTCTCTGCCACGAGAGACTTGTGTTTCTGCAGCTAATCCCAGCCCAGAAAGAAAAGCAGTGCCACAGCTGCTGATCTGATACTCCCAGGAGGGTGGTGGCTGCACACTGGTGATGTCCTCAGATCAGGATGTGGCTGCAATGACCAGAACCCGTCCTGCTCGGCACCTCAGGGAAGGAGCTTTTGTACCCAGGAGCTCCTGGCACAGACTGGAGCTGGCTCCCTCCAGCAGCAGTGCCCAGTGGGAGAGCACATTCCCACTGGTGGGTCATGCTCCTCTCCCAACACATCCTAAGGACAGCACCTACACATTAATATTTTTATGTACAACATTTTTTTACAACTTTAAGAATCATTCTCACACCTTTGCCCCTTACCAGCTGCAGTGGAGCCTGGCTGTGCCAGGGATGAGTTTGGGTTACTGGTGTGCTCCTGCAAACCCCCTCCCAAAGGGAAGGTCCCTGTCCCTTTGATGAGGGCAGCCCAGGGAGGGGGTGTTTTTGTAGGGAAAGACCCAGGGACTCCTCAGCATCCTCCTGTCCAGCTGCGGTCCCTCCTCCCTGCCGTGGGTGCCTTGGCTTTGGTGGACATTTCCCGCTGCCTCCAGCCCCCTTTGTGGTACCTTTAGGGGTTTTAGGACCAAAGGGGGTACGGGAGGGTGTAGGGGCAGCACAGTGGGCTGGGAGGGAGCCCATGGGCAGGATGACCCTGTGGGCAGGGTGACCACTGGGGCTGTCGGCCCCCCTGTCCCCGGACAGGTGGCATCACTGCACGCCTTCCTCCCCATCCCGCTCCCGTTCCCAGCCTTATCTCCTGCTGAAGTTTCCTGGCTGGTGATGCCTCTCCTGGCTCAGGGAGCAGGAACACCCCGGAAGGGAGATGGTGCCAGCAGCTCCCAGCACAAGGACGGTCACGGGGTGGGGCAGGGGTCCCCCTGCCTCCCTGGGGTGCCCCCAGCTCCAGGGGCCGGGCTGTGAGAAGGTCCCGCAAAGCAAACAAAAAAACCCTGAATATTTCAGAAAGGTCTTTTTCTTCCCCCTCCACCTTTATTTCCAGTCCTCCTCCCACCTCTCAGGGCAGCCAGCAGAGCTGCTCTCTGGCCCTGTTTCCCCCTGCCCAGCACCCCGAGACGCTCCCGCAGCCACCAAGCCCAGCCAGGTCGTGCCATCTGCAAACTCTTGGGATTTTTAATTACATTTTTTTTTTTTTCCTTCTCCTTTTCTTTTCCACCCCTTGCCTTTTCCCATGCCATACACCTCCCCCTGGCCCCCCTCCCCTTGCCACCACCCCAAGCCCTCGGCTGGCCGGGGGGCTGCGAGGTGCGGGGTGGGTCTGGGGGTTGCGGGGGGCTTTGCATTGATGCATTGATCGCCCATGGTCTCCGCCTGACCTCCCTGCTCCCAGGGAAGCAGTCTCCATGGCTACTGGCCCTTCTCCTTCAGCGCAGACTGTAAATTCCTGCAGGCAAAGCCCAGCCTTGGGGGTGCGAGGGGGGGAGCCGTGAAGGAGTAACCAAAGCCAAATAGAAAGAAAGAAAGAAAGGCTGGGAGAGAGAAAAAGGGCGTTGCTTGGATGGGGCTCTCCTTTCCACTCCCCTTTCCCAGGTCCCCAGCACCAGGGCAAGGCGCCTGCTTCCCCCCTCCAGCACTGCTGCTCCTGCTCCTGCTGCTGCTGCTCTTGCAAAACTGGAATTGGCTGGGATTATTTAAGGGAAAAAAAAAAAGGAGAAGGGATCAGAGCAGCCGCCAGAGAGAGGGCGATAGAGTCCACTTTCCTCCAACTGCCCTGGGTCTCCCTCCCTCGCTCTCTCCTCTTCAGCAACACCAAGAGCCCCAAACTGAACCCAGAGCAGCTTTTTCCATCAGTTCAGTTCCCTTCCCTCCCTCTGTCTCACACACGGCAAGGAGAGAGCCCCTTCCTCCCCTTGATTTTCCTTCGCATGCTCAGCCCCTTGTTTCCTTTAAAGCACTAGAAATCCCCCTTCTTGCCCCTGCTCCTCCCTGCAGACTGGGATTGCAATGGGAGCCTTGCAGATTGCTGGATTTTCCATCCTTTTCTTTCTCCTCCACTCTGGAAACACGCTGGCAAATAAAGCCAGTCAAGGTAAGAGAAAATCTTCCCTGCTCGAAGGTTTGCTGTTTGATGTGTGGATTGGGCAGCCGGATCTCCTCGTTAGAGCTGGGGTTTAAGTGCAGGCTGGAGAAGGCAGCAGCAGTAACAACAAACAGTGGAGGGGATTTTAAATGTCGCTTGCAGATATTCTCGCTTACTGCCTTGGACTGGGGTTGGGTTTGTAAACTCTTTAATGAGTTGCGTTTCTTAGACTTTAGGTTTTTTTTGGTTTGGACTCTTTATCTCAAGGCAGGGGGTGCAGGGGCAGAAAATCAGGGTGGGCAAACAAGTCTGCATCCATCACAGGCAAAATGTGGCTGTTTGGAGGGGCTTGGGGGGCTCTGCTGGTTTTGTGTCTGTGAGATGGGGCTACCACAGCGGCAGTGTGGGCGAGGAGGCTGCTCCGGGCTGGCTTGGAGGGCAGGGATGGCGGAGCGGGCGTTGATAACGCCGGGAGGCTGCGTCTGTGCTCGGGGACTTCACCCCGGCACGGGGGAATCTCAGATCTTGGCTGCAGGGGTGTGGGCAGCAGAAAACTTCGGGTAGCTGAGCCTGAAAATTAAGGGAGCTCTTTCCCTGTCTCTTGGAAAGAGAGGTACGTCCCATCCTTATCAACTTCGGGCTTTTCTGTTCCACAACTCCCGCATTGAGCCGGAGCCTCCCCTTCCCAGACGTACACACGGAGCTTTATGTATGGTCTATCTATACCTTCGCTTTTCTATAGCACCTCTATATTTAGCTCGGATTTTTTCTATACACACGAGCGGGAGAGCGCGCGCCCACACGAGCACACACAGCCCTATACATGATCCCGTTGGCTGTCTCAAAGGGAGGTTTTCTCCTTAATTCACCACTATCTGTACAATCTGTCGGGTTTTCTCTTTTCCTTTCCATGGGCATGTGAGGTTTCTCCAGCCCGGCTCTGGCCGTGCTGTTGTGGCAGCTGCGTGTTTGTGCGTACGGTGAGATTAAATAGCGTGTGAATGAAATCTCGGAGCGCAGGATATAATGAAAGATCTCTTGTAGGCGGATTCCAGCCACGCGCATGGTCGCCCGAACCCTGTCACCGACAAAGTTAGAAGGAATTTCAAGGCTATTGTCTTATCTGGCTCAAAGTGTTTCTAAAACAATAGGCGACTTCTCCCGAGGGCAGCCTGGGCAAGCAGGAGAGATTTTCCAGGGCAAAGGTTTGGTGAGAAGGCGTCCAGCTTCACGTAAAGCTTTATGATTTAGGCACAGAAAGGAATGCTTAGGTTTTTATCCCCCCTCAAATTATCTTGAGTGTATGCATTGCTTTCATTTCTTATCATAATATTTATTTATTAAGGCCTTTTGGTTTCCAGTTCCATTTAAGCCTGAGCCAGAATTGCATTAAAATAGCAAAGTGAAATTCCATCGTGCAGAGACTTGACAGATCCCTTCAGGGAAGGAGAGGGGTGGAGTGGGGGTGGAGAGAGGTGAGCTCAATCCTGCGCCGGGGTACAGCGTTGGCTCCTCCTGGGTGTGCGGCAGGCAGGGGGGCTGCGCTGCAGAATTGATCCCTGAGGCTGCACTTGAGGGGTTCTGTGGGCTGGGGAGGGGGAGGTGTCTGCAGAGGGGCAAAGGTTGGTGCCTCTGTGGCTGCAAAAGCTCTGGGCAGGGGTGGGCCTGGTGCTGGTCTTTTTTGGATGAGGCCGAACTCATGGGCATCATTAGGGCATCACTGATGGCAGGTACAGCGTGTGCCTGTCCTTGGAACCCTCTGTCTCCTGGTTTTCTGACTGTCCCTGAGCTCTTTGAACCTGTCCTGTGTGTCTGGGACATGTGTGAGCAAGGTATTTCTCAAAAGCATCAGGCCTGTGTGCCGGGTGACACCCCAAGGATGGGGCAGACATCACCCCAAACCCTTTGCCCTTTTGGGGCACAGCCACCCTTGCCAGATGACTGTCACAGGCAGGGAAGGTCTCCTCTCCCATCGGATGGGCTTGTCTTGCTGGGATAATGTCGTGTCGTGGGTCGGGCTTGCTGGCTCATTTCTTGCACTGAATTACCCTGGAAAGTTTAGTCTGTGGGGAAGGAAGGATTTAGAGAGCCGGCTGCTGGGCTTGGAGGGTGTCTGCCAGTGGACCTGGCTGGCTATGGAGTCAGCATAGGGCTAGGGAAGCTTTCAAGAGGAGAACTGACAATATAAATCTAAATAACCATAGGGAGGCTCGTGACACGCATTCACAGCTGGGATGGACCCTCTCCCTGCAGTCCCCAGGCCAAGCTGCCCAAACGCTGCCATGCCCACCACTCCTCTGGGCTTTGGATAGATAATGTCACCTCCAATCCCAACTTCTTGTCCGTCAGTCCATCCCACAGCCTTTTAGGCAGAAGAGTTTGTCCTGAGCTCCTGCTCTCAGTGGGGCAGTGCCCTTACCCGCTGTCATCAGTCCCTCCCTGTGTGCTGGGAGGACAGAGCCCAGGCACTGGCAGCTCTGCACCATCCTCGGGCAGTGCCAGCCCCTCTGGCAGCACCCTCATCACTGGGAACACGTCCCAGGATTTGCCACTTTTCTCTGTGCTAATTGCACATCCCCTGAGACGATGCCGCGGTGTGGGGCCGGGAGGGAGATGCAGCACCTCCCTGGGAGAGCCCAGCACCCCAGTTTGCAGCCCCCAGCATTCCCACAGCCCCAGTTCAGGGTCCTGGGTGGGATGACAGCCCCAGCCCAGCCTGTGGTCACTCGATGGTCATCCATGGTTAACACCAGCCCTCCTGGCTGGTGCTGTGTGGCTGCCTGGGGCCAGAGCCACCGTCCCACGAGAGGGGCTGGTGTGGTGGGATGCACCTGCAGAGCCTACGCCGCCAGGGATTATTTTTCTGTATTTTTTTAAGGAGTCTAAAATTTTCCAATTGCAGCGTGGAGATGCTGTTTGATTCCCCTCCCATTGCCGCCAAACCTCCTCCCCTTGGCCTCTGCCTTCCTACCTCTCCGGCATTCACAGTGTGCGACTGTTGTGCCTGTCCCCTCCGCCCCGCTGAAATATGAAATGTAAAACTGTAAACATTTCACATACACAGTTCAAAGGAGATCTTTGACTGAGGGCGTCTAACGTGCCTGTACTGAGATTAAAAAAGGGGAGGGGGTGGGTAGGAAGGAGGGAAGAAGAGGTTTTTTTTTAACTGCCAACTGGAGTATAAATATTCAGACACCTTGAGTCTTCCAGTGCCGATGTATTGCTCTCTCCAAACTGCTCAGGAGTTGGGGGTCCTTTTATTTTTTATATAGATTTTTTTCCTCTGCAGACAGCCACACCAGAGTAATCCATTTAGGAAAGAAGTATGCATGATTGACCTTAACCTTCACTTTCAAAATTCTAAGTCCCCTGAGAGGCTTTAGGAGAAGCCTGGGATGGCAAATAAAGTTTGCTCTGTCTAGCAGCACTGGAGGATGCCTGGCTGTGTTTTGGAGAGGCTGTGTCCCTGCTGGAGATCTTGAGATTGTTGCTGCAGGAGCAAAAAACAAACAAACAGATTTTTTAAGGCAAGGCTGGGTCAGTCCGATAAGCCAAAGGAACAACAACAGCAATGACAATTCCCTGGGGAGATGAACACGCTGCTGGTGTGGAGCATCAAACCCTCTGTGGGGAAGTGGCGATGGAACTGGTTTGAAGTGACCAAGGTTGGCACAAGGGGGTGGGATGGAGATGGAGGGACCATTTCCTACCCAGGGAGTGGTGGTGGAACTGGGATCCATCAGGATGACCTGGAGCGCTGCAGAGGATGGACAGCTCAGCCTGGCTCTGCCCTCATGGGAGTGGGAAGCATCAGTGAGGGGGATAAAGACGTTCTTTTCTGGGGCACTGACAGCTTTGGGGAAGCAAAACCCATGGTGAGGGGTAGAGAGCAGGGTCTGGGCATTGGATAGTGGGGTCACCAGGCTGGGAATGGCCTCAGGTCCTCGCTGTGACTTGTGGTTCCTCCTTCTTCAGGCCCCACAGGGCCAAGCGCTGGGGCTGCCTCTCCTGTGTCCCACCTGCTTTTGGGAAAGCTGGGTGGATGTGAGGGGCACTGAGCTGGTTCAGGGGTCTCCCTTGCATGGTGAGATGGAGATGTCCCCTCTGAGCCACTCCCTCTGAGCCACTCCCTCTGAGCCACTCCCTCTGAGCCATCCCCTCTGAGCCATCCTGAGCACAGGGACCTGCCCAGGGACCACTGGCACCCCCATGCTGGCAGCAAGGCATCACCCAGCACCTGAGTCAGGATCTCTGAGTTCAGATGACACTCTTTTAGCCAGTTTACAGAAGGCTGCCCTGCAGAGCATCCTCCTCCCCTCTCCTGGCCCATATCCCCTCCCAGGGGGCTGCTGCTGCCCGTGGCCATGCCCTGAGCCCGTCCTGCTGTGGCGCAGCACGAGCCACCCTTGCGAGCTCCCTGGATGAACAAATGATTAATAAACTGCACCACAGTGTCTGAGGTGGTTATTAATACCCTGGTAAAAGGAGCTACTGAAGTTATAAAGCTTTAATTTGGCATTAAGGCCGAGTGGAAACTCCGCATGTCTGCCAACAGCTACACACACATCCCCATACAGACAGGCTGTTAATATATATGCCTATATAAAAACAAAGAATAAAATTAATTTGTAGAAAAAGCTGAAGCACTTGCAGGAGAGGGGAAAAAGGATGGTGGATTTGTTTGTTTAGGGTTTTCCAGGCCAGTTTTTGCTGCCCTGTCTCGCCCCCCTCCTCAAATTTATTGGGACTTTCAGCCTATGGATAAAACCATCCTTTATTATTTTTTTGGAACAAAAAAAGGAAGTGAGGAAAGAGCCTCAATCCAGGCTCTAAAAATATACGAGCTGCTGCTTCATCCGCCTGCTCGCTGTCGGGTGTGACGCCGCGGGGCACAGAGGTGGCACCCGGGTGCCCCTGGGCTCTGCCACCTTCTCGCCTCCCCCGCTGGCCCTCGGTCAAAGCCCTCCGGCTCCCGGAGGGTGCGCGCCGGTCCCGGGGAGGTGGCGGTCCCCCCGCTTTTGGCACGCTCGAAATGGCAGTGGCGTTGAAACCGTCTGCCTGCGCTGCCTTTGAAATGGAGAATAAAGCTGCAGCTGGAGCGGAACGGGGCCCAACAGCCAGCGCTGGAAAATCCCACCCACAACGGAATAAAAAACATGGCCCGAGGCGCGGGGCGAGCGCCGCAACCTCCTGCCCTTCTCCTCAGCCCCCGGCCGTGGCCGTGCCAGGGATGCTCCTGCCCTCTGAGGAGCCCTGGTCACCCCCAGAGCAGTGGGACAGGGACATGGGGCTGGGCAGGGAGCGCGGCCACCGTGGGCGAGAGCTGCGGTCCCCAGCCAGACTCAACATCTTCATCAAAACCAAATTCCCCGCCGGGTGCAGAATTCCCCGGTGCCGGGGGTTTGAGGCGTGATGTGTCCAGCTGCACCACCCGGTTTGGGCTCATTTCGGGCAGATTAGGGTGAAAAATGGCGGGTTTTGGTTATTTGTGGAAGGAAGGGATGGAGGGGTACAGGTCTGCACGGGGACTGGCAAACCCTCCTAAAAGCCCACCTGGATTTGGGATCTTAAATGGAGCAGGTCCCCTGGAGCAGGGAGCAAGCAGGGCACACCCCAGCCAGGAGCTTCTGAGGGCAAATAGGCACAGGAACATCAGTAAGGGGTTTTTATTTTAAAAAAAGTCTTCGTTTGTCTCAAAGATGAACCCTCTCATGTGGTGGCAGCAACTCAGAGCACCTGCAGTGAGGCCACAGGCAGCTTTTTGGATGGAGAAAATTCTCCTGCAGGAAAAAACAGGCTGCCCTGAGAGAAAACCTTCCCCTTCATGGGAAAATGTTGCTTGCGTTGACAAAAATGCTAAAAATTGAGTTTTTCAGAGGGTTTTACTTTAATTCACTACATCATTTCTGAAGGATGCTGAGGATCCAAAATTTCAGCTTTCTAAAATTGGGATCTTTGCCAATCCCAGGACTGCTCCTGGGGTGCCGAGGAGGGTATTTATTCACTCTTCCCACAAACACACCTTTTTTTTTTTTTTTTTTTTT